>PYAF01001578.1:172476-194546 GCA_007407185.1 Glycine tomentella | reverse complement strand
AACTAATAAATTAAATATTATAATAATACAATGTTAAAAATAATAATGCAATATAAAAATGTAAAATATAATAACAAAAATAAAATAAATATATCATCTATCATTATTTAAAAAGGATAATAAAAATATTGATAAATATCTTAAAGATAAAAGGAATGAAATATAAAAAATTTGAAGTAACATTTTATTAAATTTAAGTAATTATTTCAGAAAAATCAGAAGTTACTAAAAGAATTATTCATTAATTTTTATTATAAAAATTAGAAAATGTGAATTTTTTTCATCAGTATAAGAAATTAGAAGCTAATAGAAATAATTTTTCAAACATAATTTATAACCTATATCATATAGTATTTTTTTGTTAGTTGTACGACTCAATTTTTTTCATAATTTTCATCACAGTAATAAAAAAGTATTTGATATTAGTTTTTTTTTTCGTTTAAAATTTAGCTAAACGCACTAGAGGCACAGTAGACAGTAGTACGTGGGCACTGACGGCAAAATCGTGTCGTGTGGTGTCTCCGACGGACGTTGAGAGGGTTTTGTTTTGTTTGGTTCTCTTATTCTCATAAACCCTAAAACAAAGAGTTTGCGTTGTGTTGTTTTGAGTTTGATTGGTTATTATGAGGAAGAGAGAGTTGAACACTTTTCTCTCTCGCTCTCTCCAATTCTTACACCCAAAACCCTTCTCCACATTTTCACATCACCCTCTCCCGGGACTCCTTCCTCCCGAAGAAACTTCTCCGCACGATTCCTCCGCCGATTTGTCGCAACACTACGCATTCCTCCGCAACTCTTTGCTCAATTCTGCCGCCTCCCAAACCTCTAACGACGCCGTATCTATGTCAAACGCAATCAGAACCGGCTTTGGCGCCGAAACCCAAAATCTCTTGAGGCAGTTCCGGGGTAGGTTAAGCGACTCTTTGGTGGTTGAGGTGATGAATCTTGTTAAACACCCCCAGTTGTGCGTCGAGTTTTTCTTGTGGGCGAGTCGCCAAATCGGTTACGCCCACACTCCAGTGGTGTACACTGCGCTAATTGAGTTACTGTGTTGCAATGCCGATAATGATAGAGTGTCTGACAAGTTCTTGATGCAAATCAGGGATGATGACAGGGAGCTGCTTCGCAAGTTGCTCAATGTTCTCATTCAAAAGTGTTGCAGGATTGGGATGTGGAATGTAGCATTGGAAGAGTTGGGGAGGCTCAAGGATTTTGGCTACAAGGCTTCTCCCACCACTTATAATGCTTTGATTCAGGTTTTTCTTAGGGCTGATAAGTTAGATACTGCTTATTTGGTTCATAGAGAGATGTTGAATTCTGGGTTTGGTATGGATGGGTATACTTTGAGTTGTTTTGCCTATTCCCTCTGCAAAGCGGGAAGGTGCGGGGATGCTCTGAGTTTGATTGAGAAGGAGGAGTTTGTGCCTGATACGGTTTTTTATAATAGGATGGTTTCCGGGTTATGTGAAGCTTCGCTTTTTGAAGAAGCTATGGATGTCTTGAATCGAATGCGGTCTAATTCCTGCATTCCCAATGTTGTCACTTATAGGATTTTGCTCTCGGGTTGTTTGGGGAAAGGGCAGCTGGGCAGGTGTAAGAGAATTCTTAGCATGATGATGACTGAAGGCTGTTATCCGAATCGGGAGATGTTTAATTCTCTTGTACATGCTTATTGTAAATCAAGGGATTATTCTTATGCATATAAGTTGTTCAAGAAAATGATAAAATGCGGGTGCCAGCCTGGCTATTTGCTTTATAATATATTCATTGGTAGTATATGTAGCAACGAGGAGCTGCCTGGCTCGGATCTGTTGGAATTGGCTGAAAAGGCTTATAGTGAGATGCTTGATTTGGGGGTCGTGTTAAATAAGATCAATGTCAGCAATTTCGCGCGGTGTCTTTGTGGAGCTGGAAAGTTTGATAAGGCCTTTAAGATTATATGCGAAATTATGAGCAAGGGTTTTGTTCCCGATGATAGTACGTATTCTAAAGTGATTGGTTTTCTTTGCGATGCCTCCAAGGTAGAGAAGGCTTTTTTGTTGTTCAAAGAAATGAAAAAGAATGGCATTGTTCCCAGTGTTTATACATATAGTATTTTAATTGATGGCTTTTGCAAAGCTGGTCTTATTCAACAGGCTCGCAATTGGTTTGATGAAATGTTAAGAGACGGTTGCACCCCAAATGTAGTGACTTATACTTCTCTTATTCATGCATACCTGAAAGCAAGAAAGGTGTTTGATGCAAATAAACTATTTGAGATGATGTTGCTTAAAGGTTGCAAGCCTAATGTTGTTACATATACAGCTTTAATTGATGGTCATTGTAAGGCTGGGCAGATAGATAAAGCTTGCCAGATCTATGCCAGAATGCAAGGTGACATAGAATCCTCTGACATGGACATATATTTTAAGCTAGATGACAACGATTGTGAAACACCAAATATTATTACATATGGGGCTTTGGTGGATGGTTTATGCAAAGCAAACAGGGTTAAAGAAGCCCGTGAATTATTGGATACCATGTCAATTCAGGGTGTTGAGCCTAACCAAATAGTCTATGATGCTCTTATAGATGGGTTTTGCAAGACCGGAAAACTTGAAAATGCACAAGAGGTGTTTGTAAAGATGTCAGAGCGGGGATACAGTCCAAATTTGTATACCTACAGCTCTTTAATTAATAGTCTGTTTAAAGAAAAACGATTGGATCTTGTTTTGAAAGTGTTGTCCAAGATGGTAGAGAATTCTTGCACTCCCAATGTTGTTATTTACACAGACATGATTGATGGCCTCTGTAAAGTTGGAAAGACGGATGAAGCTTACAAGCTCATGCTTAAAATGGAAGAAGTGGGTTGTTATCCAAATGTTATAACTTATACTGCAATGATTGATGGCTTTGGAAAAATAGGAAAAATTGAACAGTGCCTTGAGCTATTTAGGAATATGTGCTCAAAGGGTTGTGCACCAAACTTTATAACCTATAGGGTCTTGATAAATCATTGTTGTTCCGCTGGCCTTCTTGATGAAGCACACAGACTTCTAGATGAAATGAAACAGACATATTGGCCAAGGCATATATCAAGTTACCGTAAAATTATTGAGGGCTTTAACCGAGAGTTTATAACCTCAATTGGGCTTTTAGATGAGCTGATTGAGAATGAATCGGTGCCAGTTGAGTCTTTGTACAGAATTTTGATTGATAATTTTATAAAGGCTGGAAGACTGGAAGTTGCATTGAATCTACTTGAAGAGATTTCATCATCTTCAAGCCTTGCAGTTGCCAACAAATATCTATATACTTCTTTAATTGAGAGTCTGTCACATGCAAGTAAGGTGGATAAAGCATTTGAGCTTTATGCAAGCATGATAAATAATAATGTGGTTCCAGAGCTTAGCACATTTGTCCACCTCATCAAAGGCCTTGCCAGGGTTGGTAAGTGGCAAGAAGCACTACAATTATCAGACAGCATATGCCAAATGGTTTGTCACATTTGCTCTAACTTTGTACATTACAAAACAACACAAAGATAATTTTTCCTTGACATTTTGCTAAGTTATTGTAAATATGTTAACATTAAGCACTTCCTTTATGCATCTAGTGGTAAAATAATTGTCAAACTTTCCATGGCATTCCTTACAAAACTGCTCTGTAAATGTACTAGATCCTTGAGTTATTATTTCAACATGTTTAATCTGATCCTTTTTCTGTTGCATTTTCTATCAACATTGCAGGATATCCGCTGGCTTCATGAAGAGGTAATCAATGCAAATTAGTTTCTGATGCACAGAACTGCAGATTGAATTTGAGTTCTGTAACCGAATGAAAACGAATACTGGTAGGTTAGAAGAATAGGTTAAAAGCTGGTAAGTGAAATGGTTCTTCTTGTAATCTATAATATATTATGATGCCCTTCATTTATTATTGATCTTCATTTGCAGATGTGATTTTTTGCAGTTCAGGGAAGACACCAGCAGAAACATGGGATTTTGAAGAAATCTCAAAAAGATGTTCTCTGTAATCCACTAATCTCCAAGTTTCAAAATCATGTGTATTTGTCCACCTTTTATTACATCATGCCAGGGGTAATGATTTTATGGTCTATGATCAAGCCTACTAATTGACGCCAAGGTATATAAAAATTAAACTTCCATCCTTGATATCTTTTGGAGAAAATTACATCTCAATAATGTTTTTGTTATTTGCTAATATTCTAGAACGAGAGAAATTATATTAAGTGCTACATACTTGCATTATATAATCAACAAACTGATATTGATATAGACAAGGTGGACCACTTTTGTAAGTGGTCCACCAAGCACCATTGTTATAAGTCTTCAGATTAATCAAGGTTCACAATTATATAATACACCCTTCCGCATCATAACTTCCTCTCCTTTCTCTTTTCTGTACTCTCCATTCCTCTCCGGCAGCTCCAACAGCGCCTCTGACTTAGCAGTGGAGAGAACCGCGAGGGATTCCCACCTTCAAATTCAGCAGGAACCACCGCAAGAGATCCACGTCTGACGCTCCAGAAGCTGCACCTCACCAGATCCACGACACTGTCCACTTTACCGGATTTGCACCAGATCCACAAGTCGTTGTATTCTTCTGAACTGGAGCACCGACTTCGCTGCCTGCGGGATTTGAAAAACCACTGAGGGGTCCGCACCGCTCCGCATCAGGTTCATGATGCCGTCAACTTGGTCGGAGCCAGACCAGATTCATTCTTAAATTAATTTAAACAATACTAAAGTATGAAGTTCTTGGTGAAGGTACCTATGGAGTCATGTATAAAGCCATTTATACCCACGCAATCCCCCGAAACTTTCTTCTTCAAATTATGCGAATTCAAGACTTAAAAATCGATTTTTCCCTATTCTCTTTAAAGGGTTGTGAGAATTGGGTCTTTATATTCAGTTGGTGCAAAGAAAATTGTTGAATCAGAGTAAAATATATATCCGTGTATGGCCTTACAGTAATGTAGAAAGGGAAGTGGTACTTTGTTACTTTTGTTTAGTGGTGGTAAGAATGTTAGGGCAGGAAAGCTTGAAGCTGCTTAATTAGTTTCAGTGTAGGTTTGCTGGAGAGGGAGGGAAAGCATAGAGAAGAGGAAGAAGAGGAAGTTTCGATGGGGGAGGGTGTATTGTATTATAGTACACCTGGATTAAACTGAAAGCTTATAATAATTGTGCATGGTGGACCACTTACATAAGTGGTCCACCTTAGAAGCCGTCATTGATATAATGAATTTTTATAGAATATGTTGTTTGGCCTTTTCTGCAATGAATGGATATGTTCACCTAACAGGAGGTTTTTCCTCCTATCATTTGCGAACAGAGCTTCAGTGTTGGTTTCAAAGATCCATTTGTGGTCAGGCATTTGCATGCCAGATTCATTTTCTGATACATAAATAGACCATTCTATGTTTTTGCTATTTTACCATTTGGTAAATTAGAAATTCTGCAAGATTTATGAATACAGAATAGCAAATATTTATGACTTTTGTTACACTAACCAATCATGTGTGCTATTATATTAGCAAATATGCTTACTTTTTTTCTTTTTTTAATGTTCTGGGTTTAATTGTGAAATTGGTAAATCTTAAGTGAAAGTCATGTTTATGTGTTATATTTCTTGTCTGATTTTGAAGTTCAGAGACCATTAATCATCTGTTTTTTAATTATGAAGTACCTTGGCAGCTAAGGAATCAACTTTTTGGGCCATGTTTGAGATGCAAGGAGTTGGGGAAGTATCCTTGGTTCAATTTTTTTCTAATCATTTGAGAGACTGGCCATGAGAAGGAATGCACAATGGTCTGGTATCGTGCTCTTTTTACAGAGTATGGTGTCTACAGGTGGACTTGCATGGGTTAGGGTTAGAGTCAACTCTTTCTGCAAGGCGTGGTCTCTATAGATTGACTTGGTGGTCATGGGTTTGGGTCATGGAAAAAATAGCCTCTCCACTCTGTCCACCTCTCCGGACCTCACAAAATGGGGGGATTTTCATGCACCAAACTGCCCTTACATTTGGTGGCGAACATAAATAGATTACAGCATCAGGGTTTTTTTATTACCGTCATCTCTCTAATCTTTGTTTCAAGAGTTGTTTTCTTCCCTTTCGTTTCCTTTTAGCTGTCTTAGGAGGACTACTTAACCTCCATTTTGGTCCTCTCTTAACAAATGATGTTATATAATAAAAAAAAGGTGTCAAGAAAACAATTCAGAATAGGATCAAAGGCAATGCTTCTTCACTTTGGAATATGTCTAGTGCAGAGGCTTCCGTGAAAGCTTGAGGCTGAGACAATCACATCATGATATCTTTATAATGGAGTGCTCAAGCGAGTTTGTGAATGGGGACCAAGCTTCAGCCAATCTGGAGTGTACAAATCACTCCCAGATATATGTTTTCTGGGGATTTTTTCCTCGACTCGAGACTTGGGGGGATGCAGTCACTGAATCCTTCACCATTTAAAGTGAGCAATTTGATGTACTTCCAAAACTACTATGGCAAGTGATCTTATCAATAGCTGAGCATGAGCTGATCTTGTGTATGTATTACCATTGTAATTCATTCTGTATAAATACATACGAGGATCCTACTCCACACATGTTCTACTTTTTGTCTGTCTTCCTAGATTAATTTCTTTTCTTTTTCTTGTTTTGGTCGGGGTTTACGTGATATATAACTGATATTTTCAATTTTAAAAAAAGAGTTGATAAGATTTAATTATTTGTCATATGCAGATTGGTTGAAACTATAATAATTTTGAACCATGTAATAATTTTTTGTTAGTAGGAGACACTCGCAAGACTTTTTTATTTTACAATACCATATCCAAGATTCCTAAAAAGGCAAAAGCAGCTGTGTATGTTGCAGAGGCAAAACTATATCGTGTGTCTCCAAATTATTAATTTTTTTTACCATCTGTTACTAATTAAAGTACTTGTTGTTTCTTCATGTTTACAGAGATTGATGTACGGATCGTATATAAAAAAGTCATAATTTTAAACAGCTATTCTGAAACATAAAAATTTCATTCAAAATGTGAAATTAAACACGCCAATTGTCTCTTAAGACATTAATATATTCTTTACAAACTAAAAAAAAAAGGATAAATATCGTTTAAGAAAGGTTGGTACAATTTTCCCTAAAAAATCAAACTTAACATTGATACAAGCATTTTAAACGTATCTCTAACTTTTCACCCGAGAAATGATACTAAGCACGTTTTGCATGACATATCGCATCAAATAATTATGTAAAAGCATAAATAATACGATTGAATTATAAATACGTGATGCTAAGTGAGGATGTGCAAATATTAAAAAAACCAAACGAATCTGTTGAAATAAAAACCAAGCTAAAATAACTGACCAATATAAAATGAATAATTCTAAATTTTCCTAATCTCTACTTTCAGAGTTTCAGTCTTTCACCCTCAGTGACTCACTCAGTCGCGCCTCACCCTCACGCATTCCTCGGTTCCTCCTCGACTCCAGTCCTCGGCCGCGCAACTAGTTTGGTTGGTCGTCATCGGGCCTCGACGCAGAAGCTCGTCGCCGCGCCTTCAAGCTGCCGTCGTCATTGTCTTCTTCGTTCTCTCCTTCACGCAGAAGCTCGTCCCCGCCGTCGTCATTTGTCATCTTCGTTCTCTCCTTCACGCAGAAGGTCGTCGCCGCCGCGAAGGTTTGTCTTCTCAGTTCTCGCTCTTCTGTTTAAGCTCCGCTTCACGCTTACTTATTCAGTTATTCCTTGTTTTCATTTTATCAAATTTTCGGTAGCTTCACGCTTGGACAGTTGGATTTGTTGGTAATTATGGATTCGAATTTTTTAAATTTGCTTGAAAATTTTCTGGATTTTCTGGTTCGTAATTCAGTCTGAAGGAATGTATTTTTGTGAATAAAATGGGAATGGTAAAATGAGGGAATTCTCTGTCTCGCTCTGCCATTACGAGCCATTGAGATGAGGCTTTCATATCCTTGAATTTTCTGTTCAAGGTGGTATTTTGAGTCTTGGTTGGTGTTTTTTATTGACAAAGGGAGTCCATATAAAATGTAAAGGGATCAAATATCTGAAATAAGTTTAGTATTGGTAAGTGCTAACTATAGCTTAAGCATAATGGTTACAGAAGTAACTATTATGTGTGCCACTGTGTCTCTGCTGCAAAATAGTTTGACTAATGCTACTTGCTTCACTTTACTAAAGATAGATACATCATACATATTATTCTTTTTCAGCTCTTCTATTCCTATCATATCTTACATGTTTTTCACTTATATTTCTTTTGTAATCTTCTGAGAATTGATTGATATTTGATAATAAGAAATGCCCTTTAATCCTTTAATAAACATCTCTGTCTGTTAATTCTCTCAATATGTTTTTAGAGCCTGTAGTTGTAAAAGAAATTGTAAAGGACTGGATTGAAAGGGATGAAAGAAATAGCCTACCACAATGATTATATAATGGGTTAGGTTAATTTTTGTGTCTTGTGCAATAATAAA
The DNA here is from genome assembly GCA_007407185.1 of Glycine tomentella. Taxonomy (NCBI): domain Eukaryota; kingdom Viridiplantae; phylum Streptophyta; class Magnoliopsida; order Fabales; family Fabaceae; genus Glycine; species Glycine tomentella. The sequence continues at coordinate 186,048 of PYAF01001578.1, read as the reverse complement.
GGATTGGATAGAGTAATACTACTAGCAGGGAAAACGTGCAGCTTGAAAATGAGAATTTTCAATTGATTTTATTTTTAGGCATTTTCATTGGTGATAATTTGCTACATTCCTAGATCAACATCAGAAAAACTATACTCTAGAATGTGTCCCATATTAGTTTTTTTAATCAAATAATGTTATATATATATATATATATATAATTTTGATTTTTTTTAATATATACTGGGTCAAACGGGGTCAATTATTGGCCCACTGGTTGGAATATTGACCCATTGACCCACTACCTCGACCGGGTCAAATGATCGGGTCGGGTTTTATAACATTGGTTTTAAGCAGTGTTATAAAACCCGGTCCGACCAACCGGGTCGGACTGGGAACCATTGTGTTATCCGGGCCGGGTTGTGAGTTGAACTGGCCATGCATATGGCCCGGCGGAACCCGACCGATTTTATACGAACCCGGAAACCTGGCCGGTTTTTGGAACCCGGACCGGGTTGTGACTGAAAAAAAAATTGGGCTCCAAAACGGTGTCGTTTTGGTTGGAGCCCTAATTTCCATTTTCACACTTTCACTTTTCACGCAGTCTGCCATTCTCACTTTCTCAACCACGTTCATCATGCATTCCTCCTCGAGTCCTCGGCCTCGCACGCAGTCTCGGACCTCTCGGTTGGTTGGTCTCCTTCCCACGCCATCGCCATCGCGCCGTCGTCGGGCCTTCACGCAGCTGCTATCGAGCCTCACGCCGCCGTCATCGTTCTCTCCTTCACGCAGAAGCTCGTCGCCGCCGCCGCGAAGGTTTGTTCTGTTTAAGCTCGTCGCCATCATCTTTTTGGACTTCAGCTTACTTTCAATGATGAGTATCTTGTAGTTGACAAACATAATTAGTTGTAATCTCAAATCTGTAAATGCTTTGATTCCTGGATGAATAAATTGTTAATTCTTAGATTTAGTGAACTTTCTGTGTGTACTTTGCAGCGCTGAGACTTGGGGTGTGTTGTGTATAACTGAATAAATTGCTCATATTTAACTGTGATAACTAGTTCCATCTAGTTTTGCTGCTGAAAATTTTGTAAAAAAATAATAATTTGTTTTGCGACATTTACTTGTTAGTTTTCTAAGGAGAGCTAATTAGGACTAACTTCAGTATTACTATGTTGAGCACTTGAGCATAACTGTGAAGCTACTAAATGTGGTTCAAAAATCAAATTGAGGTTTCAGCGTGTGATTCAACTAAACAGATATCCATTATCAGTACCCTGTAAGATATTGCAGCTGCAATTGTAGTTGAGTGAGTGAGCTTACAATTTTTTGAAAGCTTACAATTGTACTCATCATTGAAAGTAAGACTATTAAGATTTGAGTGTTGAAGTGTGTTGTGTGTAAGCTGCCTTAAATGATATGCAAGCTGATTTCAGAACCCAAAAGTCTCTTATTAGGCAGCATCTTGTCACATGCCTAGGATTTAATTATTCCTTCTTAACTCTAGCAGTTTACATAATTATTAGACTAGTAAGATTTGAGTGTTGAAGTGTGTTGCACTGTTGTGTGGTAAGCTGCCTTAAATGATATGCAAGCTGATTTCAGAACCCAAAAGTCTCTTATTAGGCAGCATCTTGTCACAGCCTAGGATTTAATTATTCCTTCTTAACTCTTGCAGTTTGCATAATTAATGGACCTGAGTAATTGTGGACTTGAATTATTATTTGTGGACTTGTATTATCAACTTTAATACTTCAATTGTTATTTTGGATTTCGGAGTATGAATAATTTTGAATTTTTTAATATATACTGGGTCAAACCGGGCCAATTACTGACCCACCGGTTGGACTCCTGACTCACTATCTCGACCGGGTCAATGACCGAACCGGGTTTTATAATATTGGTTTTAAGTTTCACCTTTTGTTTAATACTATATACTATTATGTAAGTACTATTTTTTTAATTAAGGTGCGGCACGGTGCAGCAGACCAAATACATTGCTGTCTCTCTTTCATCTCAGAACTAACGCTCAGTGACAACAGTTTCTGAGTCTTACTCATTTTTCTTCTCTCTAGTCTCTTGGTTCGCGTTGCAGATTAAATGATTTTGTATTTTTGGTTGCCTTTTAGGTGTGATTCTCTCACTCTGCTCTTAAATCATGACCTATTCTATTTGGCTTTGGTTGTATTCGTTGATGCCATGGCGTTTTGGCTTTCGTCTTCTTCCGTTTCCCAGTTTGATTACAGCAATTATTAATTACTAATTATATTATTACCATTACCAGTTTCGTGTTTGGTTATTTGATTTTCTCTTTTTCATACTTTTAGGATCAATGGATTTTAGAGATGGAGCTCACAAGTTGTCTTGTTGTATTGTTACTGTAAGTCTTGAGTTTTTCATATCCTTACTTGCCTTGGCCTTGAGCCAGCTCTGTTTGCCCGAAATTTGATGTTCTTTGAATTTAAGCACTTCATTTCTCTCAATTCAAATATCGTACTGTCATAGACACATTTTTAAACTCCACTAGGGATTGACTTCAAAGACTCCAAGTGCTGTAATCCAACCATACTGATTGTGTACTCCAAATTAGACCAAGACAAGAGTAAAAAGACAACTATCGAGACACTGAATTAACAGATCTGTTGACCATACCTATTCTTTAGTAAACTGGTAATCTATATCTAAATGTGTAACTAACCGGTAATATTAAATCAATAAATTACCTATTCTGTAATATAAATAAATTATGCTTATGACATTTTTCAATATAACTTGATTCTGTTAACAGGGTCCACGCTAGTGTATCAAGGTTCCAATCTAAATGCATTGTTGCTTCATGTTTGATCTATATATTTTTGAACACAATGAGATTTAACTTAAATGGTTAGTCTATGCAACTGAAAAATATACTTTTCCATTCAACCTAAAATTTAAAGGTCCATTCATTGTGGGTTTTAAGGTTTGTACAGATTGGAAATCTCGGGCTTCAGCTGCTATGGTACTTTCTGCAAATAATTGTCAGCGCATGGTATTTCATATCAGTCGTGGGTAATTTGTTTGAAAGCTATTTCATCTCTTGTGGAGTATTAAAGAAATACAAGTCTCTTCATTCAGGAAAGGTTCGCTACCTTGCCATTGTCATAGAAAGTGAAGAAGCTTATCAGATTTCCAAAGTTGTTAAACTTTTGCAGTGGCTGGACTCTATTGGTGTAAAGAATGTGTGCCTCTATGACATGAATGGTCTGAAAGGTTTAGAGAATAAGTGATGTTAAATTTTCTTTTGCTCAGGCTATATAATAGTATTTTCCTTGAACTCTTCATTCTAGGAGTATTGAAGAAGTCTAAGGAAACCATCTTTCAAAAGTTGAAGAATGCAAAATCCATTGAGGTACCATATAATTCTTTCCCAGCAGATTGCTTCATTCTTAATATATTAATAAATTTGTTTCCTGTTTTATGATTTAAAACTTCCTGTGATTAGTCTTATATATTTGCCATATTAACCAGTTTGGGTATTTCCACCTTTGCCTCATTTTATTTTGACTGATCCTTTATTTAGATTCTGAGAGATGATGTGTCCTAGATTAAATAGGTTTTATGCATGTAAAGTTCGTAAAGGTGGGGCTTACCTATAGTATTTAACTATTATCTAAGAAATTATTGATAAGATAAAATAATGCTTCTTGTTATATTATATAAGCTACATGGCTCTCTAATCTTGATTCTAGACTTAATGCACAATTATGATATAGTGAAAATTAATGGAGAGAAAAGCAAAAGGAAGAAATTGAGGCTACACTAGAAAGTTATTTTATATTTAGGTATTTCATATTTGGATGGTAGGTTGGGAATAGGAGAGACAGAAAATAGTCATGAGAACCCACTAGAATTTGTTGTCTACAAATGAGGTGAAAAAGGAGAGAACAGACTTTGTACCAGAACCACACTTGTTTTCCTTTTCTTCTTCCAATAATAAGAAAACTGTTTATATTTTCTTTGTTTCGATTGTTTCCTTTGTATTTTCTCTCCGCATCCAAAAAATGCATTAGATATGGATCATAAATGGCTCATTCAGATGCCATTGCTGTCTAGCATAAATAATACTGTTATGTCACATGTTTGATCTGATCTAGCATTAACTCAGTGCAGGAAGTTAATGAAGTTGTCGCACTCCATGGTCCAGATCACATGACTTTAGAATTTCTTTCTTATGCGGATGGGAAGGAGGCAGTGGCCAAAGCAGCTAACTTGATTTTTGTGGAGAACTTGAAACGACATAACTTGGGTGGAGAACTAGATCTTCAAATCTTGTTAGAACCTCAATTGAATGAAGCATTGCAAATTGTTGGTATGTTTACTTTCTAAACCTAGTAATAGTTTAAGAGTTGATTGTCTTTTACAAGAAAGTACTTATCAGTTATCATTATTATCAGGTAGCAAAGGTCCTGAGCCTGACCTTTTACTGGTTTATGGACCTCTGAGGAGCCATCTTGGTTTTCCTGCATGGAGACTTCGTTACACAGAGATCATGTAAGTTCTTTCTAGGAAACTATTATTTATGATTAGAATGGTGCAGTAATAAAATTTCACATGAAGTGAAACTATGCTTGTGTATAGAAGCTAAAAGCAGTAGCTCTGTTACATGGTCTTTCTGTTCTGTATTAGGTTATCAACTTGGAATAGTATGTTGATGATTTAGCTGAAATATAAGTTCTTGTATATGAAATCAGTTTAAATCTCCAGTGGTTGGTAAATATATTTGGATCCGATTTAGCTTCTCCCTCTTTGCTCTATATTCCTCTCTGTTATATTTTCTTTCTCCAGCAGTAAATCTGTGGTATAGTAGTGGCTGACTGGCTGCTCAGTTCTATTGCAGAGACATTAATCCTTAAAAGTTAATATTTTCTTTGTGAACTTCCTTGCAATGCATAGGTTATGGTATGTGATTTGAGGGCCTGCTTGTTTATAATTTTCACTTAATTTGCCCCCTATGTGTGTGTGTATATATATATATATATATATATATATATATATATATATATAGGTCATACAACCATACATGAATGATCAATTTACTAGTTAGCTAGTAATCACTTAAAAAGCTATATACATTTATGGTTTAATGGTTTAAATTCATAGTTCTTATTATACATTTTTAATTAAAAAGACATTTACTTAGAAAAACTCAAAACCAACAGCCCCGAGTAAGAAGTTCCATTTTGTACACAGTTTCTTTTTTCTGTTTTTTCCCCCTTTGAATAGATTCTGACCGATGTTTGTGGCTTCTACAGACACATGGGATCATTGAAATTCATGAGACATGGTTTCTTAATGAAAGCCATTTACAACTTCACGAAAGTGCACCAAAATTATGGTGAGTATTCTCTTTACCAAGTCATTTACTGGTCTGCCATGGTTTGACCCCCAATAAATTGGTTAATTTTCTACAGTTATTTTTACTATTAACTGCATTTTGCATCTCTATTAATTTGCTAAATCATGTCAGGTTAGCCTAAAACTGGATCCTAGCTCTCGAGAAGAAATAAAACAAACAAATAGTAGCGTATATTAAGCGATGGGCAAAATAAGTAGAGTTATGCATAATCTATAGATTATTGCAATTTGTTTTCATTCATTCATTTATTTTTTTTGTCGGATTGATAACAGGTACGTAGAAAAGGAATTTGGAGGTAGTGAACTGCACAAGTACAAAGCATAGGCGTGAAGAATAGAAAAATATCTAGCTAAATATCTTTGTGGAAAAAGGGCTTTCTCACTAGTGGTTTTACTTACTGTAAATGTGTCAATCATCATGCATCAGAGATAGAATTGCACGTCGTGACCGGGTTTTACCAACTGTTAATTTTTAGAAAAGATCTGGTAATTTAAAAGGTAGATTTTTATTTGATGCCGCCACCACCACGGGAGACTCTTATGGCGGATAAATTCCTCCTCATAGTTATATCAAAGCCAGCAGCAAGATTTTGTCTAGACATGATCCTCCGTTCAGTGTCTGAATCAATATTATAAAAAAAATGGCGGGTAATTGAAACGGTAAAAGTATTCATCCATGAATTATTGGTTCAGCGGTGGAGAAAACAGTATATAGAATAGAACGCATAGTAATTAAAGTTATATTTTGAATATTATATAATATTTTAAGTAATAGTATAAAGTTCTAAGATCTGGTAAAAAAAACTATAAGTTAATATATTTTTTTGGTATTCATGATATTGATGAATTTTTTCTTTCCAATCATGTTTTTTCTTTTCACAGTACTTCAATCTAAAATTTTGTTTAAGAGAACTAAGTATAATATCAGTCGAATTAATGACTTCTTGTTATTATAAGTTAATATAAATTACTAATTATATGTTTTATATTGAATAAATTATAACTGATAAAATAATTTATATTTATGGGTAATTTTTAAATTTGTTTTTTATTGACCTATAATTATTTTATATTGAACTAAAAGATAAAAATATTAAAAAATGAAAATATTTATTTAAATCAATTTTTACACCGATTTGGTCAACTCTCATCGGTTCTAAGATGTGCTGATTATTTTTTGGAGATAATGGATCGGATGAAGTGGACAACTTGGTATAGTTTTTGAATGGCTAAATTACATGTTTAGTTATTCATATTTTAGTTTTTGTTTAATTTAATTTTTTATGTTTTAGAAAAATTGATTTAATTTTTTATGTTTTAAAGTGAGTTAAAATGATTCTTTTAAAACACTGATCATTTTTTGTTTTAGGATGTGATTATTTAAAAAAATTATTAATTTCGGACATAAAATTTATTTTATTAAATTCATTTATATGAAAATTATGCAACCCAACTGTGTTTGAATAAAAAAAATGATAAACATACTAAAAATTAGGTAAAAATTAATCCAATAAACAAACAAAAAATGAAGAAAAAAAAACATATATTAATTATTTTCAGTTTACGAGACTCATTTGGTTTGTGTTTGTGTATTTCACTAGAATCGTTTCAATCTTGATGGACGATGGATACTGGTTTTCTACTTTCGAAAGTCATAATATACTGCTATTTTTGAAATAACGTATGATTATTGTCTTATGAGTCCAAGTCTTGTATGTCAGTTCTAATTGGTATGCAGACTAAACAAGTTTGCAGAAAAATGTACTCTGACTCCTGAATTTTCAATTCGTGATGATCAGTCCATCCTCAAAATGAGGATTCTCACAGTACAGTGAAAAATTAGAACTCCCTATAATTGCAAGCTAGCTAGAGACACTGAAAATTAAAGTCTAGATTCACATGACCAGAATTGTTGCACACAATTAGTGGCCCAACTCTTGCTGAAAAGCCATGTGCGCTTGTACGATAATATTGTAATCCAGAGGCTCCTGCTTCTTTTGTGAAGTAATTGATAAGAAGTTTCATCCCCCAATAATTTTCAAAGTACGTAATATTTTCTTTTCTCTTCTATAGATAATTAAAGAGAAAAGAAAACTAATGTGTGTCAATTGTCATTGCATAGTTATGTACGGTTTCTTAAAAAAAGAATGAGTAAATTCCAATTTAACAAGAAAAATGTTTATCATACACGCTCTCTTTTTTCATCTTTTTTACCCTCATCACGTTATTTATTACTTTTGTTATTTCTTCCTTTTCTCTCTCTCTCTTACATTCCAAAATAGGATGTATGCTTGCTGATGATTTTTTTTTCAATGACCGCACTTTAGTTAGAACCTATGATCTATATATATTATCCAAAATTTTCATCATTAAGTCGACCCTAATGGGTTACTATGTTATTTAATATGAAGTGTTAGTTTATTTTTCTAGTTTTTAAATTTTAAGTCTTCAGTTAATCTCTAATTAAAAAAACATTTATATTTTTTTTTTTACCTTTTTCCTCATATCTTGTAGATTAGAATAAATAGGCTTTTCATGAACTATAAATATTGAGAACTAAATCAAGAACTAAAATAAAAATTGTGCTTGCATTATCAAGAATTAATCGAATATTTACTCTAAAAAGAAACTATCTAGCAATTTCAATTAATGATAGCTACCATTTACAAAAAAGTACACATCAACTTAGAATATCTTCAATGGAGCTGCTTAACAAAAAATATTATTTTGGAGTATGTATATGATTTTGAGTTTCTTAAAATTGGTAAGAGTTGTTTATGTAAGTAATTATTGTTTATGAGTTGTTTAACTTTGTATCAAATATAGGAGAGAGAAATAAAATATTAATGAGTTAAATAAATTGTTAATAAAAATATCCACCTGAGAGAAAATGAATTGAGTTACTTAAGATTAAGATAAATTGGATTGCTTATATTAACATCATTTGAAAATGCTCTTTACAAAAAAGATGAATTTTATATAAATAATATTTAATGCTAACTCTGCAAGGCAATTTAAAAAAACTAATAAAGAATATTCAATTAAAAAAAAATGTAGTGAAATGTGGAGACTGGTATAGTTAGGAGCAGCCGAGCAGATCAGTTATTGAGAACTAGATTGGCTTTTGGATAGAGAATCATTAGAGACAAAACTAACGTTACTATTTTTTCTCTAATCAAAGTTGGAGTAACATATAAATTATTAATAATCCATGCAATAAAATATCTGTGGTAATTATTCAGGTAAAAAAAAATATTTTTAATCTAAAAAACCATACTATAAAACTACGACACTTAACTTTGGTCCGATCTCAAAAAGTAGTCAAAGTATTATTAGGAGCAACATAGCCTAAAAGTTTTCCCTAAAAAAAGTCTAAGTTTTTTTTAAAGTTAAGTTGGCTAAGAAAAAATTGAGAATTAAAACTTAATATAATATAAATTAAACAAAGCATAAGTAATGACAAGAAAATCTCATTCATTAAGTATGTAGTTAGGAATTCATTCTGAGGTTGATGCGTATAAAAATATATTTGTTGGAAAAATATTTTAAGTAAATTTCAGTATCAAGTGAAACTAGTTGTAGTCAGGAATTCATTCTGAGGTTGATGCGTATAAAAATGTATTTGTTGAAAAAATATCTTAAGTAAATTTCATCACGTGAAATTAGTTCTTAATTTTCATGCCTCATGCCAATGTCAATAGATATATAAACTGAGTTAATTAAAAAAACTAGCAAAAGTATAATTGAGTGTTATTATTATTAGTATTTAGCTCATGTTGAATTTTGGTATAGTTATTAAAATTGGACTAGGGTGGCTGATTTTTTGGTATAGGACCCTTCCTGTCATGCCATTTTCTTATTTATGAAGGTACCATGAATTGCTGCTAATGATTCGCCGTATGCTGCCAAGTTCTATGCCCTCTGTGACTGTGTGGGACCCACGTCTCTGCTTGCACTACCGAGTTTCACGTCTTTTATTTTATGCCCACACTCAGTCACACAACAGAACATTAAGTGACATTCCACGGTCTCTAAGGGTCCGTTTGGTTGGAGAGAAAATAGAAGGAAAGAAATCAGAAAGAAAGAAAACACGATTAACGAAATATTTTCTTCTGTTTGTTTTGAGAGAAAATGGAAAGAAAAGTTATTTTTTAGTTACAAAAATTTAAATTTTTCCTTCCTTTCATTTTCCTTCCAATTCAAATTTTAAAATTTTCCTTCCATTTTCCTTCCTTCCATTTTTTTCCTTCCTAACCAAACATAGGGTAAGAGTGTCAGGTTCAAATTACCTTCAACCGATAATTTTTCAGTTTTTATGTAAAACTTCTAAAGCAACTAAGATGTTGTTTTTGCGTGAACGCTGATTAAGTTTAACCTAATTCCTTCTCAAACAGACACTAACTCGTTATTTTCTACAACAAATGTTTTATAACATAATAATTTTATCATATTTTTTTTGCTTCTCTCACTTTTTGTTACACATACTTAATTACATGTTTTTTCTTATAAAATTTACGTATAAATACAATATCTCTCCATGCATAGATCACTTTCATCATCGAATCTATGCCTTTTAAATTCTTCAGCAATATACCTGTTATATATGCACAAACAGAAGGTTTGATGATACCCCATTCTCTTTATTTCTTTACTATTTCAGCTGCATATATTTGTCCTAAGCGATGTTCATAATATTCAACAAATTAAATTGCATTATTCATGGATATTACTGGTCCCCCCCTTCCACCTATAAATTTCAAAAAAGAAAAGTGAGTGGAGGTCGAATCAATGGAATGACTTGCATTAATCTATCTCTTTATAAGGACCCCCCCTTTTTCTCATAAACAAAAATCTAAAATTAATTGCGTTTGTTTCTATCCGAAGTTCTAAGTGCTACTATGTATATATGAACAATCTTAGAATTCTATCCGTATCTTAAACCACTAAAGAAAATCTTTGGAAATTAAGTTCTCATTGACTTGGACCTATATCAGCATTAAGCTAGCCAGCATCACGATATATATATAAAATGCATTTCACTTTATACAGAGCTACTTTACAAAAGTACTATGTAATATTTAATTAACAATGAACGAAACATTAATTAATGCAACTGCAGAAGCCAAATAAGCGCTGAAAAGTGAAGAGAACGATGCTGGCATGGGAAAATTAAGAATCTTAATTTAAGGAGGGAGAAGATGATGAAAAACAACATGCCCTCATTTTGCTTCCCACTTCAGAATGATAGGTACGTACGTGTGCGTTGACGCATTACCTAAATAATATGATTGATGATTGATGAGTTTTTTGCCGTTTTGATTTTGATTTTGATTTTAATCCCACTCACCATATATGTGGAATCAAAAATCCATTGCCCTCTATTAGCCTATGTATCTACTTCTCCTCCCACTCTCAATAATTTTACGAGATCAATGAGTATATAAACACGTCTATATGAATAAAATTTCTCAAAATATACAAGTCTCGAAATATATATATAAAAATATGCATGATCGCATAAAAATGTTTTATTAAACTAACGTTTTTTTGACGAAAATGTTTAAGAAATTTAATTCGTTTATTAAATTTATTTGTGAATATATATACTCATTTTAAATTTTTTTAATATAACAGTTATGATGGCTATCGATTACTGATCAAGAGTAGTACTTAATTGATATTTATGATATTTAATTTGCATAAGTGACTTGTTGTAATAAATGATATGCAGGTAGAAAATACTCATCCAAAATAACAGGCTGTTGTTGTTTTCAAATATATATATATATATATATATATATATATATATATATATATATAATTTTTTTGTACTCATATTGGTGCATGGTGATATTAACGTTTTAACTTTTACTTAAACCACTTCACATACATGCATCTTTAGTTATTTTAGCAATTCTTACATGTATATATCATTAATTTTGTGCCCCACTTTTTATCAGAAAATTCATGAGGCATATTTAAAAGAGTAACCAAGCAAGGCTGTATTATTTTAATTATCAACTCAAACCAACGTCTGTGTCTTTTTCTTTGTTGCGCTCCTTCTATATATTACTTAGACGACTTTCTTGTACGAGTACAGTAAATTTGTGTACAATAATGAGAAATTAAGAGAGAGGCGTGAGATAATTAATATGAGTAATATATATGTGTATATATATATATATATATATATATGAAAGTTTAAAAAATTAGTGTTATAAAAAAATATTATCTAAATAATATGACTAGTGCATGGTACACCACGTACGTGTCAACTGATGAGCATGATTCCATGAATTACATTGCTGCAATATTGTTAATACATCAGAAATTTACGTTAAAAGGTATCTATATATATCAAGTAAAAATGGAGGGTAAAAGTCATTCATGTTAAAAATATAGTTGCAATTAAGAAGATAATTAATTGATTAAAAAACTTGTCTTATCTATCGGTAAGAAAACAAATACACGAGTATTTATTTCGGGTAAAGCAAAGTTTTTACTTACTTTTCCTTTTAGGCATAGAAAATGTGGCAGAAATATCTATCGATCTCAGCACTTGGGAGTTGGGACCAGTTACAAAAGAAAGGAAAAGAAAGGTTGGTGGAGTACGTAAGGCTTGAAACTTTTCTTTCTACCATAGTTTATAATTCTGATGACTTATTCCATGAAAGTAACCATATATGTGGTCTCAGTTAAAAAAAAAAAAAAAAAAAACAACAACAACAACTATATATGTGGTCTGTTTTGGAATCGCTAAAGCCACCACCACACCAAGAACCATCCTTTCTTGCATGCCAAGGATGGAAGGGATCGATTTAATTAATTTCTTTGAAAGATTTTAACTGAGCTAATCAGCTTCTTGGCTATAATTAAGAGTGTAAGATCGAATTCAAAATATTTTCAACATCAAATCAATAGCTAGAGAGATGTGTGAATAATGTACAGATTTGTTCATATAAAATTTTAATTGATTATTAAAAATAAGAGAATGAAATATCGAATTTTAATTACTTTGATAATATAACAATTTAATTTTCATATAAAATAAAAAGAGAGAGATTAAGAAAATGATTTGTGAGGAATTAAACTCATGATTCCCTCGTCTCATCACCTTTAAAATCCTCAAAAGACGGAGAAAACAACAGAAAAAATAAGAAGACAAAATGGATATGATTATTTTGTTTTTTTCTTCAGCCATTTTATTGAAAGACCCATATTACTTTTAAAGCTTAATATAAACGATAATTTTTTTTATATACTTTATTACACAGTCTTTCAATTACAAATTGACATATATTTTTACAACAATTAATATATTTACAAGTGAAAAGCATGTTGAATAAATATTAATTCCGTAGGTCATGACATGTCTTTCAAAAGATGGGTAAAGTTGCACCTAATATCTGAATATTGCACAATCATAATCAGTTTTGCTTGCCACAGCCACAAGATAAGGAAAGTGTGTTGGTTGCTAGTCAGTTTCTCACCATACAAAAGTTGATGCAATGCCAAATTCAATCGAGCTAATCTAAATTTGTTCATTACGCCATTTACGTAAAGCAAATGCAGGTGGTTCCCGTTATTCAACAGTAAATCCAACCATATACATTTAATTTATAATAAACCAGCAATCACAATTCGTTTGAGCTTGAAGGTTTTTATTTTATGTAAATTTTCTGAATTAGTTCAACTATGCCTACGTTTAATTAGTCCATATGCCATAAGCCACTCAACAGCTTTTTGTCCATATTATTAACTTGATCTAATACTTTAGTCAACTTCGTTGGCAAATTAATCATCAATTTTTCTAAATAAATATTTACAATTTTATTAATAAAAGCAGAAGGCAAATTAGCTGCTTTATAGGTTTCAAAACAAAAAATAAGTAATAAATCTTCAGAGCTCATGTAGATTTCACTACTACACAGAGTGCAAACGATGACGGTTATTTAGGCCATACGATGACGGTTCTTGACCCGTCATTGTTCTGCGTGTCATTGAAAAGGGGTACCTTCGACGACAGTTCTAAAAAACCGTCATCGTTTCTAATTTTTTATTTATTAATTTTTTAAATAAAATACAAACGAAGACGGTTATTAAGGAAAATCGTCATCGTATGTCAGCATACGATGACGGTTTTCTCTTAATAACCGTCTTCGTTTGTATTTAATTTCAATTTTAAATTTTAAAAAAAAT
>PYAF01001578.1:157459-172376 GCA_007407185.1 Glycine tomentella | reverse complement strand
TAAAACAAAGACGGTTTTTTAAAAAACCCGTCTTTGAAATGGACCAACGCAATGAAACAATGACGGTCCAGTATAAACCCGTCTTCGTTTTGTTGAAAAGGCAGTGCAAACATCCAAATAATTACAAAATTGCCACCGCGTGGCCTACAAAGACGGTTAATTCACAACCGTCGTCGAATCCGTGTCGTAAAAAGGCATAGAACTATTAACGGTGTAGCAAAACACGAAAAATAACATCTAAAACATATCATCGACTTCAACGTTAGCGCTAATAGCATTGTTTGAACCAACGCAATGTTGTATCAAATATTTTTTTTTTATAATTTTTAAAAACCAACAAGCCAGTTTTCACAATAACTGACATTAATTTGATGTTAATATCACTTTTAAATTAATTATAGAAGATAAAAAATAATATTTTAATAATATTGACCTAATCAACACCACTTAACACTTAATATGATTAAATAATTTGACCATTTTTAATTAGTTATAAAGTAGCATATTTTAGCATCAACTCAAGTCAATGCTATTTTATACACTAGAGTAAGCTAAGTTGACACTAACGCATGATTAATAATTTTGTGTCAACCTTAACATGAGTTTGTCTGACATAACATTTGAATATATGATACCATCATTTTTCTCATTTTTCATCTTCTACTTTTTTTTTTTTTTCAAATCCTTTCTCCCTCTTCATCACCTTGTCCATTCCTACCCTCTTCGATAGGGGTGATCATGAGTCTAAGAACTTGTAATCAAATTGACTCAATTATAATTAATTGAATTTTTTAAATATTTGAGTCGAATTTAACCCGATCCAATTAAGACTCATTTATAAATGAGTTGGGTAACATATTTGATTTTTTAAATCCGACCAACCCAACCCATACCATCTAACTATATTTATTATTATATATAAATTTATTAAATAAAAACATATTAAATTTTACTCACATAGTTTCTTAAACTAAACCAACCATGATTTTTTTTCTTTTTTATTTGTCTTGATTTTGTTTATATTTTCTCACGTTAATATAATACTTTATTTCTATATAAAATAAAATATTATATTAGTATTTAAATAATTAATTCTATTAGTCAAAAATTGTCATAATTGAGTCTCTTTTGACTGCATTTAGTTATTATATACTTACAAAACTTTAGACAAAAATAAATTATTGTTCTAATTTTTTTACGAAATAAAAAAAATTCTAAATATCTAAACCCAATTAACCCAACTCGACCTAATTCATTTATGATCGGATTGATTTGGGTCGAATGTGTAGAAAAATTGCATAAACTCGATCCAACTTGTAAAATTTTGATTGAGTTGTGTAACGAATTTAGCCAAATTCGACCCATACACACCTTATTATTTGGCCTTAATTCCTTGTTGCCACCCTTCACCCAACCTATCGATTATTTACTATTGTGTTTAGGATGTGTATCATATAAGATAAATATTTATTTTTATATAATCAAAATTTATAACAAATAATATCTTTAAAATAAAAATATATTTTAAATTTACAATATAAGATTTAAATAGCAATATAAAGTTGTTTTGAATATTATCAATTTTTTTAAGAAAAAATAATTTAATTTAAGATAGAGATAAAAGAAGATATATTGAAAGAGTTAATAAGTTAAGAAAACAAATACATAAATAAAAAGATATAGAAAGGAGTTTGAGATGGTCAAGAAAAAAAACATTCAACTAATTGTAAGAGTGATACGTGAAATGCAATTTCAAATGAAGGAAGAAAGATGAAGAGTGTTTAATTAAGAGAAAGAGATATGACTTCTAGCGAGAGCATATGTACTTAAAAGGATAAAATACAATAATAACCATCAATTGAAAAAACCAACAATCGAAATTGTATTTAGTTTTAGAGTTTGTTATGTATTTGATTTGGTCACAATTTTCATTCGTTGGTTTTTTAATCAACACTGACGAATCCACTTTTTTAGCTATTGTGAAGAACTTCATTTCAGAGGAGCCAAATTCTTGAAAAGGTGAAAATGCTACTGTACAATTTTTAAATGTTATAAATTATTATTATTATTTAATTAGTTTTGATAGTTTTTATATATTTTTTTAAAAATAATGTAGCATTATTATCTGTATTTTTCTGTGACAATTTCAGATTTATAAAATTTATGTTAATATTTATGATTTATGTAATATTTTATTAGCATTTTATAAATATTTACTTTGTGCTGATATTAAACATTTATGTTCTTAGTATTATTTAATTGCAACATGATCAATTCTAGGTGTCAATTTTTTAATATTTACATCGTTTGATAATTTTTGTAAAATATGAAATAAATTAATACAACCGCTAAATTGAAATTTCATATAAAATAGAACAATCTATCAAATTCCATACAAATTAAAAATTTATTATTACTTTATCATAACATATTATATATTATTTAAAATATAAATAAGAGTCCACCACTAGCTACTTACCAATAATTTATGTGAATTTTGAAATGTATTATTAAAAATATATGAAATGATTTAATAGTTAGATTGGTATTTTTTAAAAATATTAAATATAAAAAATTGACAACTGGTATTAATTGATCCTGTCATTATTTTATTTTATTTTAATTTATGAGTGTTTTCTATATGCATGTGAAAGAAGATAAGTAAGTTAAAAAATAAATCAGCCATCCAAGATAACAAGAAAGAGGGATGAACGAGGAATTATAAACCAAGACATTGACACTAACAAATGCAAGATATGGACATTTTCCTGTTTTTTTATATCGTTGAGTTTGAGATTAGTAAATATATATAAGCGCAATCAACGTCGTCTTCTCCAAAATCTGCAGCTGCTTTTATTTTGGATTATGTGCAAAAACATGATCATGACTTTCTAACAATATCCATTGCAATAAAGTGTTCTGTGTTTGGGTTTATCCTCGGGCAAGAGGCAACTATAACAGTCTTATTACTGTGTTACGAAACTTTTTAAAAAATTAATTACACTTTTATTCTTTTTAATTTTTTCAATTTCACAGTTTGATCTCCCAAATTTCTTTTGTGAATTTGATTGTCTATTAGTTTTAGTTAGACATTTTGGATCATGTGTTAACTTAACATTCAAATATCCAATAAAAAATGTGATATAATTATTGTAACATCATATCGCATGAACGAAAATTAATTTTTTATTACGTCAATATTTTTATTGAATATAAGATATTAACTTCGTAGATGAATTAAAATTACTCTAATAAAATAGTGAAAGAATCAAACTAAAATAAATACATAAAGAAACAATTTATCAAATTTAAAAAATAAAGAAGTCAAGAGTGCAATTAAGAAAAAAAACACTTAAGAGAATAAAAACATAAGATGATATATTATATGTATATTAAGATAAACCTATAAGACTGTTTTACATTATCAATTATTATAATATAATCAATGTTTTATCCTTTGAAAAATAAAGTATTGTCACAATGAGGTCACAATGAATTGAAATGGATTGTTTCTGGCCAATAATACAATGGAGAGATCGTGGTTTATAAGCAATTCTAGTGATGATACCTACATATACTTTTAAGTTCAAGTTAGAATATACGTGAAAAAATATAATGAAATGAGTGAGATTATTCATAACTTAGAAGGACTCTTTTATATATAGAAGTTTTTTATAGAAAAAATTGTTAGATTCAATTGAGTTTTACGTGTAAAATCTCATAACTTATTTGAGTGTTATTCTTATTCTAATAATCTCAAATTAAACATAGGTGTCGATTTGAGTTGTAGAGCTTTGCATTTCTTAGGACGATTATTCTTAACTCGGTAATAAAATTGAAAATTTGACATAACACCTATAACAATAAATAATATTACTTAAAATGATCAATGTGACTTAAAGATAAAGTAGATTCTGTTAATTTTAGAATAAATAAGAAAAAGTCAATATGACCTCCATAACAAGTTGTAAAACATATTTTCAAAATTAACATTTTTTTAATTAACTGCAACTCCTTCACGTGCTTTTTTCTTTGGATTATATTCAGAAACATGATCATGACTTTCTAACAATATTCATTGCGTCGAAGAGTGAGGTGTTTTATATGCTTCGAATTTCTCCTCAGGTTGGTACAACAGTCTGAGGATCGAGCCACGAGATTTTTAAAAAAATTTAACAGCTATTTTTTAAAATTTCGAAATTTGGTCATCTTATTAGGATAATAACATGTTTATTGCCGTTTTCATTAATGATAAGTATCAAGGAAAATGTTGATGAAGTATAAATTATCGCGTTCATCACTCATCAGTGTCAAATTACAAAAAAAGCGTCAATTAATTCTTGCCTTGTTTTTGTGACTTAAAAAAAACTGAATAAAATATATTTAAATGAAACTGCATGTTAAAAAGAGAGAGATTACGTGTTTTAAAAATTAAAATATACAACACAAAAATAATAATCTGAAAGCATTGAAAAAGTTAACAAAAGCAAAAATCATGAATATTATTTGGTGATTTGAACTTTCACATGCTTTCTTTATAAAATACTCCAACCTGGCAAAGCTATTAGTAACATTAACATGCATTGCTATCTGCCTATCTCTTTCAATTTAATTTTCTATTTCATTAAACTAAACTATTTTCTTTTGAAATATTCGGCACATGCACTTGTTGCAAAATCAATTGTCGTGATATTTAAATTTAGGAAACAGTTCCTAATCCCATGGCAAACAATCTCTTTTCCTGAAAAGAAGGGTAAGGTTGAAGAGTCGCAGACAGGTCTTTGCCTCTGAAAAAGCTACACATGCCTTTGGCTTTTACAGATTTAAGATTACTCAGGGTTACTTTTGTCCATTCACACCCCTCAACCTCAAGATATACGCTAACTTTAACTACTGCTTCCACTTAGAGAAAAATGAAAAATGAAATGAAAATGATAATGAAAATAGGTAAAGAGCATAGTGTGTTGGTGTAGCCACTCTGGAGACAGGAAAACCAACTCAGCTTATTTGGTTTTGGTTTATGTTTATGTTCTGCAAATACCTCTCCATCTTCTTCTCGTTCCAATTATTTCCCACAAACCAAAAGAAAGAAAGAAAGAAAAAAGTAAAAGTAAAAGAAACAGTTTTGAATTTATGATCTTATTCTGATCCTAAATTTGTTCGGTTTCCTCTTTCTGACAATGTTGGAACTTCAGCATTCTCGGTTCTGCAACTGACACTTTCAGCAAAGGCAACACCTTCTCACGTTTTGTTGTTACTTGGTTGCTTCCCACCAACATGGCTTCAAAGTCCAGGTATGTCAAGCTCGGTGCTTTGTTTTGTTGGTGTCTCTGTTTGCTGTGAGATCTGATGTGGATTTCTTCAACTTGTTCGGTGCACCGTTTCACATTTCCTTTTTTGTTCTGGGTGGTTTTCTATTTGATGTTTTTTTTTTTTATCTGCTGCTTGCTCACATTTTTAATTGAATTTCTTGAGCTATGTGGAATGCCCTTTGCTTCATCTGTTTAAATTTCGGTGCTTTTTTTTTTTTTTTTTGTTTTCTATAAGGTGTGTGCGTGAAATTTAAAGATGGGCTTCACTTCATTTCTATTTTTGGTTATTGTTAAGTCTTGATCTTCTTCTGTTCTTGTTAGATTATGTTATTTCATTAGTGATTGCATCTCTATCTGTGTTTCTGGCCCTAATTCTCACTTTTTGGTAGCAGTGACTAACTCACTATCTCCTTTTTCTTTCTCTTGGTGATTTTTTTTCATGTTTGATGTGTTTGGCTCGACAATGCTTTTAGATGCTGAGTTTGGAATAAAGAGTTGGTTTCCGCGGGCTTAGATCCATCTGTCTGATCGGATACAAATATGGCATTTTGTTACTTTTTACTGTCTTGTCTTTTCTTTTCATTAAATGCATTATTGATATGAAATTGACATTGTGAATCTGATAGATCCAGTTTATCTGAAACTCCCAACAAAGCAACCCCAGCTACTCCCAACAAGGCACGGCCATCAACTCCCAACAAAACATCACCTGCAACTCCAAGAGTTAGTAGACTCAGCAAAGGAGTGTCTAAGCCAGAATCAGAATCACCATCACCTCTACAAAATTTGCGCCTGTCTGCAGAAAAATCGTCACCACGAGCTTTGAATACAAAGCCTGCCACTGAGCGGAAATCACCAAGACCCACTTCCACCGCAACTGATGTAAGTTATAGTAAATGTACTTTGTGTCGATCACCAAGTGGCCATGTTTGAACAGTTGGACTGTTTTCTTTTCCAATTCTGTTTTTGGATGAAGCTTTTGAATTTGCCAAATGTATTGAGTCTGTTAACAAGTGTTAGTTATTTGACATTTTTTTTCCCTTGGAATTTGAAATTTTAGATAATCCATAGCTTCTTATTCATTATTACAAGATGTCCACATTGTGCTGTGTAACAATTGATACAGAAAAAAAAAATCTGTTTTGTCATGCTTTTCTTTGGTTATTTGTACTCTGAGACATGTTTATTATGTTCCTTGAATTTTCAGAAACAACTTCCAAGAGTTGCAAAGGGTTCAGAATTGCAGGCCCAGTTGAATCTTGCTCAAGAAGATCTAAAGAAAGCAAAGGAACAGCTGATTCAGGCTGAGAAAGAGAAAGAGAAAGCAACTGATGAGCTGAAAGAAGCACAGAGAGTTGCTGAGGAAGCAAATGAGAAACTCAGGGAGGCAATGGTGGCTCAAAAGCGGGCTGAGGAGAGTTCTGAGATTGAAAAGTTCCGAGCTGTTGAGTTGGAACAGGCTGGAATTGAGGCTGCACAGAAGAAGGAAGAAGAATGGCGGAAAGAGCTTGAAAGTGTGAGAAACCAACATGCTTTGGATGTGTCTGCTCTTCTCTCCACTACTCAGGAGCTTCAGCGGATTAAGCAAGAACTTGCCATGACTTGTGATGCAAAGAACCAGGCACTGAGTCATGCTGATGACACAACTAAAATTGCCGAGCTTCATGTGGAGAAAGCAGAGATTCTCTCAGCTGAACTGATACGTTTGAAGGCTGTACTGGAGTCAAAGCTGGAAACTGAGGCTAATGAAAACAAGATTGTATTGGAGCTGCAAGCAGAGATAGAAGCTCTTAAGGAAGAACTTGAAAAGGCAAAGGGTTATGATGCAAAGTTGGCAGAGAAAGAGAATTATATTGAACAGCTTAATGTGGAGCTTGAAGCTGCCAGGATGGCTGAATCTTATGCACACAGTCTGCTAGAGGAGTGGACGAAAAAGGTTGAGGAACTAGAATTGAGGGTTGAAGAAGCAAATAAGTTGGAGAGATCTGCATCAATGTCTTTGGAATCCGTAATGAAACAGTTAGAAGGAAACAAGGATTTGTTGCATGAAGCAGAATCTGAAATTTCTAGTCTTAAAGAGAAGGTGGGATTGTTGGAAATGACAATTGGGAGACAGAGAGAAGATCTCGAGGATTCAGAGCGTTGTCTTGATGTGGCTAAGGAAGACAGTCTTGAATTGTCAAAGAAGGTTGAATCGCTTGAATCTGCACTTGAGACATTCAAGGAAGAGAAGGCTCAGGCTTTGAACAATGAAAAACTTTCAGCTTCAAGTGTGCAGACCCTACTAGAAGAGAAAGACAAACTTATTAATGAATTGGAGATCTCGAGAGATGAAGAAGAAAAGACTAAAAAGGCATTGGAAAGCTTAGCTTCTGCTTTACATGAAGTATCTGCAGAAGCTAGAGATGCCAAAGAAAAGCTATTAGCCAACCATGTTGAACATAAAAACTATGAGACCCAGATTGAAGATTTAAAATTGGTCTTAAAGGCCACTAATGAAAAATACGAGTCCATGCTTAATGATGCACGGCATGAGATTGACGTTCTTACATGTAGTGTTGAAAATTCTAAGAGCAACATTGAAAACTACAAGGCAGAATGGGAGCAGAGAGAACATCATCTTGTCAACTGCTTGAAGCTAACTGAAGAAGAGAACTCATCCCTGGGAAATGAAATAAATAGGCTGATTCGTTTACTCAAGGAAACTGAGGAAGAAGCTAATGCCAAGAGGGAGGAAGAAGGCCAACTGAAGGAAAATCTGAAGGAAGTTGAGGCTGAGGTGATCCACCTGCAGGAAGAACTTAAAGAAGCAAAGGCCGAGAGCATGAAGTTGAAGGAGAGTCTATTGGATAAAGAAAACGAGTTTCAGAACATTTTTGAAGAAAACAAGGAACTCCGATTGAGGGAATCCACATCTATTAAGAAGGTGGAGGAGTTATCTAAGATGCTCGATGAAGTTACAAGCAGAAACCAGATGGAGGAAAATGGGAATCTTACTGACAGTGAAAAAGACTACGACATGCTTCCTAAAGTAGTTGAGTTCTCTGAAGAGAATGGACATGCAGGAGAAGACTTATCCAAGAAGGTAGAGCTTTCAGCCAATGAAGAGGGACTCAAACAAAGCTTACCGGAAGAAAGTATTCCCTCGGATGACAAGTCTGAAAAAACTAAATCTCCCAAACCTGAGAATGTGAATGGAAAAGTGAATGAAGATGCGAGCAAAGGAAAAGATGACTCAGTAGAAGCCGAATTTAAAATGTGGGAGAGCTGCAAGATAGAGAAAAAGGAGTTCTCACCAGAGAGAGAACCAGAGCCTGAATCCTTTGAAGAAGAAGTTGACTCAAAGATAGAAGGTGGTGAGGGCTTTGATCAGGTAAATGGAACCTCTTTAAAAGAGAAAGTTGATGATAGTGGGAACTCACCATCAAAGCAACAAGTGAAGAAGAAGAAGAAGGCTTTGCTAGGCAAGTTCGGAAGCCTGCTAAAGAAAAAGGGTGGTAGCAACCACAAATAGAACAATGGCAGGTATATTGAACATTAAATTGCTTGGCATGTATTTGCTTTATGATTTTTGCTTCTTGAATAGCTTTTAAAGAATGACGAGGCATGTAATATTGTTTAGGAGTCTTACTCTAGTTATATTGGGTTGCAGTTCTCCATGTTGGCAGTAGTAAGTTGTATGTGGTGGAATTATATATTTTTTTGCCTCCCCTTTATTCTGCTTTTCCCCCTTGCCCTTCTATATAGATCTGACTAAAGAAGTGGCAAGTTGGATTCTATTTCTATATCATCTTTGATTCCAATGAAAGGCTAGATAGAAGTTCTGATGTTTGCTACCCCTTTGACATATAATGACCACAAGGTGTTTCTCTCAAGATATACGTAGTGCTAAAATCACAATGAATTTCTATGTTTATTTGTTAAAAAAAATGTTTTGCATGTTGTAGTTTGAAAGAAAACAGGTTAATATTACATCGTGTAATTATAAATTAAATTAAATTAACTCTTTACGGTCATCCGTTCCTGGTATATATTATTAGGTGGATTGACTCTTAATTATCTCAATTGATGCGAAAAAGTAAATCCCATTTGTTAGTTAAAAGACGGTTGAGAGTGTGATATCAAGGCTTACACGACGTGTATTGGCATGATTACGAGTTTACAACTATAGTGATTGAGCTTATTATGGGTTTCGGTTCCATCAAATTTTTAATTAATTTACTCTTATTATGAAAGTGAAAATGAAAAACAACTAATATGCATAAAGTGTGAAATAGTCGTAAGTATTTTATTACTCGGTATACTGTATCCTTGATCAAGAGAAGTTCACTTTTTCCACACGTATTCATGCGATTAACATATTGTAGCCGTTGGATGAAATGTTTGAGAATCAAAACAGCTTCAAACTGTACTTGCATTGCATCTTTGGCTTCCTTGACTATGTAACACTCCAAAATTCCATCCTCTTTGCTTGGTCTGCAAGGAAATGGAGACAAAGCATCGAGATTTTATTTGGGTTTGGTCTGTTGGAATACTCTTTGCTTGCCAAAATATAAAGGTGCTCTTGGCCTTAGGTACTTGGAGAGAGAGGTTTTAAATGATTCATACTTGATTGTTGAGAAATAGAACGGATAAAAATAAAAAATGACAAATAATTAAAGATGTTTAGTTGAAAAGAAATTGGAGAAAAATAAGTAGCCGAACAGAGATACTACATATAAGAATCGTTACAATGTGTCTCATTTTTTTTTAAATATTTATTTTCCCTCCACCAAACAATTTTAATTATTTCCATAAACTTTTTTTCTCTAATTTCTGACCAACCAAATCATGTTTGGTTATCTATTTTGTGTAAGTGAAAGAGACAAGAGTGTGATACTTATATTTTGAGATTTTATATTATATTAAAACAAATTTTTTTCTTTAATAACTATATTCATTTAAAAATAATTTCAGTTTTTTTAATTATTTAATCATTATACAATTTCTTTAATCAATATTACATGTGACGAGACATTTAAAAATTATTAATAAATAATTTCATGTAAATTAAATTGACTTGTAAAATTTTCTAAAACCAAACAAAAATTTAGAAAAACGTAATTTTATTTATTAATATTAAATATTTTTAAATGAGATTGTAAAAAAAAAAAATTAAATTAAAAAATAGAAATTTGAAGCAACACCTTAGCAAGGAAGACCCGGTAGTAGAAAAGTTAAGCGGTGAATAGCTATACACTGGACTGAACGAAGAAGAAAAGTGAGGGTTGCAACGATGTGGCTCGAGATTATCTTCGGTTTGGTCATTTACAGATTGTTCCGACGCTTCTTCTACGACGACGACGTTTTGGACATCGAAGGATCCGATTCTTCTGCTCTTTTCTTCGTCGCAGATAGGTCTCTCTCTCTTTCTTTCCCCTATTTTTCCTTTCCGATTAGGGCACAAATCGATTTCAATTTTTTTCAGGCTTAAGAAACTCTACGGAGCAAATGTGTATGTGGGTCTTCGGATTCCCGATGCGGATACTGCTTCTCGACAGAGCATTGATATGGTTCTTCTCACCAAACAGTATTCTCTCTTTTCTACCTTTCAATTTTTTTTTTCTCATTTTACTAATTAAGGCTTGCTTCCTCGATAGATTGTAATTAATTGAAGTATGATTTCGTTTTTTTTTTTTTTTTGAATTTCAATTTATCACTCTGCAGAGAGCTATGGGTGATATCTGTGAAAAACTTCTCTGGAATTTTGACAATTGGTGGTGATGGTAGTTGGGTCTGTGAAAAGCCAGACCAACATAAAGCAGAGCGTCACCATGATCCTGTAAGCTGTTTTTATTTATGCAGAATGCTGTTTTTATGAGATGGTGTGAATTAGAAACTACTTTTGGATGTTTATTAAATAATAATATGAAGCGTGGTTTGAGTTTGTTTTTGTTTGTGATTTGTTATTGAGGCTGCATTAGACGTGGAAGAACATGGGTTGATTGCTTACTTAGTAAGTTTCTTCGTTAATTGTTTTTCTCATATTCTGTACAGGTGGAAGAAGCAAGGAAGCAGGCTTCAATCGTCGAATCATATCTCGAACAGAGAGGGGTTGCTCTGCCTGAAGGATACATATCTTGCAAAGTTATACTTCCAAATCCTAAATTATGGTATGGTTTCGAACCTCCTTGTAATATCACTCTACTTGCTATTATTAATTTCAATTTCTTCTTCTAATCTTTTAGATGCTACTCACTTTTGATTTGTGGTTTGTGATGTTCATGATTTCAGATAGAGAAGTTATTGTTAACTTTTAAAGCAATTTTTTCTGTCATTTTAACCTTGTTTGGTAATATGTTAAAATTAAATAATAAATAATTAATCTATTTCTTTGTATTTGCAGTACCATTCCTGCTGGCGGTTTTCCATCTGAAGTTATTACCCATGATCAATGGATGCAACTGAAGCCAGAACCAAAGAGCATGCTGTCTAGTTGGGTAAAGAGTGCCTTTCGTAGTGGGAAGAAGGATATGCAAGAATCTGTTAATCAGAATCTTGATTTTGTCCTTGGCTCAGCTCCAATATGGGATAGGTTAGTTACCGTTTGTGCATGATGAGTCACTTTTTTTTCCTAGTAAAAGTTCTGACAATTTTATGCTGTTAATGGTGCCTTGAGAAAACTTTGTCTTAGGGAAGTAAGCATGTTATTCCATTTCTTAGCTATGGGATTTTGACTTGTTAAAAGTCTGGTTTGTCTTTGCTTGATATGTGTCACAATTCACAAGCCAATTCAATCTTGAAGCTCTATTAAGAGAAGGCTCAATGATGGTTTTGATTTATGTTTGTGATGCCACAGAATAACAAATGGTCATGCAAAAGCTAGCTTGAAGCCATAAAGCATAGACTCACTCTAACCTTGAGCTGTTTTTTTTTTTTTTTTTTTAATGGATTTATAGACACTTATGAAATGACTAAATGTGTGGTTCCATCTATTTCAATGCATTCTTTTTGGATGATTTAAAACATTAATATATGTTGCTTTAGCCCCTACATAAACAAAATGATTTTGGTGCAGCCGAGGAATTTCTTCTGAATCAGAATAATTCTGATCACACACACATACACACATATATGATCAGATTTATTGATCAAAAAGGGGCTTAGAAATCAGATGTACCTTCATATAAGTGTGTTTTTGGAGATTTGTTGGTATCATTTAATATTAACAAATCATAGTTTTTCACTAACAAAAGAGATTGTTTGGTTTGTAGGGTGGAGCTTAAAGGCAACAAGTATGTATTGGGGGAGTTCCTGGAATTTAAGGGCAAACAAGAAGATATTGAGGCTTTAAGACCTATTAGAAGATCAAAAGTTGGTCGTATGATAATCCAAAAGACAAGCATGTTGGGACTAGGTAATCTTTTGGGAATAAATCATGATTTTACTTTTCAATTGTATTAATCTGCTTAACAGTAATTATGATATCCTCTATGCCCAAAACATAGTAATATATCCGTTTTTAACTTAAAAGTAGATGACTCAAGATCAAGAAGAATGAGGGCACAAAATCATTGTAGGAAGGGAGAGAGAATGTTAACATACTAACATTGGCTGTTATACACTAGGGGTACCCTTGATTTGCTAAAAACAATAAAGGACCGGACAGTACAAAACTAATCCTCTATAAACCAAGGATGAAATACTAGACAAAAGTTTTAAAATATGTTACTCTATAAACCAAGGGACAAATTTGTTTCATGAACAACACCATCCAAAAGTTAGGGAAAAAAAACTTTCTTCCTCTCTGTGATAATCCTCTTTCTCAAGCTCCCTTCTCTCCCTAAATGTGCATCAAATTCATCTTAGTTGACATTTGGAAATCAGGAAAATATGTGGTTCATCTAATTATGATATTGAATTAACTACCTGTTACATGAATGATCTTCAACTGATAATTACCTGTCTCTGATGGAGGGAAAAACATTCAAGAAAGGAAGCTTTCTATACTTGTGTTAGTTTGGTCTGTACTTTGTAGTTTATTTGATTAACTTGGGATGATTTGCAGCTCCTTCTAGGCTTCAAGTTCTATACAGCTCGCGTGACTATAGAACTGAAGGGGCATCAGGACCAGATTGGAAAGAAGTAACAGTCAGATCAAGTACTGAGATAGCCTTTCAGCCTGAAAATGCTTCAAAAGTTCGAAAGTTTAAGCTCTCTTCAGTGAGCTCTATGCTTCTTAGCGCTTGAAGTTGCCCAAACTAAGGAAAGGTATTTTAGTGCTGATGTTTGCCGATGGCATCCATTGCTCGTCCATTTATATTCCTCTTCAAGCATGTATATTCTTCGTCAAGCTACATGAAATGGATATATACATTGCTAGCCTTAGAAAATATCAATACAGTCAAATGTCTTTTTCCGCGAGATTGTATTATGTATATTTTAATATTAATTAAAAGTTTTATTTACGTGAGGTTTAACTTTAGATCTCCCATTGTTATTTTCTCCCCCTACTGTGAATTGCAAAGAAACATTGCATGTCCCAAGGTTTTGAAATGCCCACTCTAACCCTATTCAATGACAAGATTCACCCTCAACGATCAATATAGTCTATAGCAATGAGAAATTTACCTTCTCAATGTCTATTTAATTTTAGAATTTGGTATAATTGATTTTGAATCCATAACTGTGATTGAAATGCGTTTTTAAATTTACAGTAGCCATAAATTTTATATTAGAACATGTCATAATGTGTAAAATTGATTTTGAGTGCTAACCAAATTACTAGTACGCAATCAAGCAGCAACAATGCTTGCTCGAAGAGTGTTACCTCTTGTATAATTGTGATAAGAATATTTTTTTTAATAATTAAATTTCAAGTAATAGTAAAAAATGTGTTCCAAATATTCTTTTTTCACAAAATATGTATGAATGTCTGTCTTTGTGTATATAGAAAAATCAAAGAGATCATAATCAACAGGTTGAGGATAGTAAAAGAGGTTAGTCTTTCACAATGTGGTAAATTAATATTTGAATCTAAGCTAAAAATGGTGTCTACATTTAGTTTTTAATTGTGTCTTGAACATGATTACTTTGGAAGGATACATGTGAGAGAAAAAAAATAGAAAGGTTCCATTTATTTGAGATAAGTCTTGCAAATTTATTTTGTTTAATAAATTTTTCCAGAATACGAATTTGAAAAATTTAAACTCTTTAGTTATGTGATATCAATGTGTTGACAATGCATGTCAATTTTTAGATAAATTCAACATCTGTAGACTGTAGGTATGTAATCTCACAACTAATATTTACTGAAAGGTATAATATACTTAAAAATAAAGTAATTGATGAAGTATAAAATAACTTTTAAACTCGTAACGTTTCGTCTTTACACTAACATCAATACACATAATTTTATTGATCCATCCTAGTGTTAAGCTAATGAACTCTTCGGAAAACTTGCAAGTTAATTTTTCAATTGAATTGGCTTTACAAAACGTTGCCGAAAGTTCTTTAGTTAATCATAGATTTGCCTGTGAAAAAATTCAGCTTTATAACCAATACAAATAAAACAAAGCAAATATCTCAAATTGGGCAATCTTTTTTTTTTTTTTTTTGGTAGAGTG
>PYAF01001578.1:121481-157359 GCA_007407185.1 Glycine tomentella | reverse complement strand
CAAATATGAAAAAAGTCCTTTTATTTTAAAGATTATGGTTGATCCTGAAAGTTTTATGATTCCATCCATTTAACTTCAAATTAAAGTTACAGTTACATGACACATATTTATACCCAAATTAAAGGACAAAAGGTTTTATTGAGAGTATTAATTAAAGTGCGTGGGAACATGGAAAGAGGGGATAAGAAGATTGCCTTTAATTATAATAACGTAAATTTTTAAATCATATAATAATATCAGGTAATTGAAAGAAAAAATAGGATTTCATGGATTAGTTAAAATTCAATTTAAAAATTAAGTTATTATTATGTGAAAAATAATGATTGATATTATTTATTTGTGAAAGATTTCTTGCATACTGGACCAAAGTTGATTAATTGAAGAATTAATACAATTTTGACTCTCTTTTTTGTCTTATTTATTGGGTCAAAATCAATAGGAATAGTCTTACCTAACAGATAACAGAAACTCTTGACTTTTTATCCAAAGACATATAACCATCAAGTTAATTATATAAAAGAAAGATAATATATACTTTCACCTCTTAAGTAAATTATACCGTTCGATTTTCTAGGTTGCTTTCTAATTAGTGTCAAAGAGAAAATAATTGCATAGACAAATGGTATAAGGACAATGTTATTAAGAATCATTGAGAAGTTAGACTTGGGTTACTGTCATAATTTTCCTTTTACTTCAGAGTACATATAAATGAGTCATTTTCACAATTGTATCTCTCGTGTCTTGTCTCTACATAACTAATCGTTTATAATATTCACACCCTTTTCCCATGCTTGAAGTTTCAACTGAATTCTCCTCCATTTTATTCAATTAATTTATTTTCCTTGTCTCTCTCCTTCAAAGATGTTAGTCTGTGTGGAAAATGGATGAGACAGACAACAAGTGGAATGCAACCATTTTCTTCATCATGCATGGGTTAATTTCAACCATTTATATGTACATTTAAGGTTTATGAAAATATAAAGACTGCATTTAGGAAGGAAAGCCTACACATCATTTTATTTTATAGTTTATACAAAGAAGAAGAACATCATATATATATATATATATAGGGCCTCTATTCTATGATCGATTTAACTATACGAATCTCCACGTTGTACATTTAATATACAATCCAAGAGCTTTCTATATTTGGATCTGAAATCAATCCATCGTCAATTAATACATAGAAACCAACCATTATATTTAACTAAATGAACAGTATATATGTTTATTATACATAGATCAGCGAATAAATCCCGTTATTGCTGTGACAGTGATAACTCTCAAATGCCGTGATCTTTTCTTTCATGGGACTGTCGACCATGGCTGGTTAATTAGAATGTTGGCTACAAATAAACAGATAGAAAGAGAAAAAATGAGTGTGCCGTGTTAGGCCACAAGTAATAATAATAATAATAATAATAATAAACGTTTATATTTGCTATCCGTATATAAAAATTTGAATACTATGAACTAATTAAAATTAATTTTTAATAGTATAATTTTTAAAATAGTTATTATAAAAATAAACAAAACTATTATAATATTCATTTAAAATTAAATTTTGCATTTTCAGTACATATATTATATTATTTAATTATATTCTAATAATAATAACCAGGATGATAATGATAGTCTAATATAAATAATAAATAATAAATTATCGACAATCAAAATATAATAAATATGAATTATAAAGACGTTAACTTATTATTTGCAATCAAATATATGACTTAAGAAGATAGAATAATTTATGTACGTAAAGATAAATAAGATTTGATAAAAAAATTATTTGATTAAATTTAGATAACATTTGAATAATTTAAATTTATAGTAATAATAACAAGCAAAAATAGAAAATGCGAAGCACACTTACTCTATAAAACCTTTCCAATAAGTCTCGGTTGTTTCTTCATCCATGAAATCACCCCACGTTAACTCAAAGGAGGTGGAACAGTCCTTTGAGTTTACCATAATGTTTTCTGCTTCCTTGACTGGGGAACGTTCAGGTGAGGCAGAAACCAGATTTGGAAGCGAATTTGATAGTGAAGGGTCAGCAATATTATTTGTGGAACCAAATTGCTTTTGAGATTCCCTGAAACTATTATTTCTGTCACCATTCAAGTGCTGTGTTGGCTGCTGAGGGGCCTCAAAGTTTTGGAAATTGGGCTGGATTTGAGAAAGTGAATTACCATCATAAAGGTTTTGGAGATTAGAGTGAAGATTGAACCCCAAAACATCATTTAGCAAAGAATAAGAATCGGGCAGTGAGTTTAATGTTCGAAAAGGATTGATCAGTGGGTCTGAGTTAGAGGCAGGAGACATGTTTTGCAATAATTGGAGTGTGGCATCTGAGTCTAGCCAGCTTAGAGCAGATGGGTTTGTCAAACTGCTCACAATTTTAGCAGCTGCCAATAACTGTTGTAGATTGCTAAGAAGGTTTAGGTGATCAGTTCTTGGACGGTGAGTCACTGGGTCTAACCCCATTTGCATTAGCTTTTTCTTTAAATGGGTGTTCCACAAATTCTTTATTTCATTATCAGTTCTCCCTGGTAGATGAGATGCTATAGCCGCCCACCTAATAATGAACAATGGAAACACAACATATACAATTATTAAAATCACGATTATCACTTTGTATAAATACTCCACAATATTTGACATATATATAGTCTGAGGGTAAATTAAACATTATTTTTCATTTAAGCATGCTTTTGAATGTTGATCTTCAATTATAAACTAGATAATGAAGAATAAGCTTTGGGGATTACTTATTCCCGAGAACTGAATGTAAATTGATGATGAGTTGCTCTTCTTCGTCAGAGAATTTTCCGCGTTTGATATCAGGCCTGAGGTAATTAGTCCACCTTAGTCTGCAACTCTTTCCACACCTGTTTAAGCCTGCAAGCCTTGGAAGGGCTCTCCAACTTCCATGGCCATGTTTCTCAATGAAATCCACTAATATTTTGTCCTCTTCTGGGCTCCAAGGCCCCTTCTTCAAACCACTTTCATCATTGCTTGCAATTGGTGTTCTCATCATCACGTACTGCATGCAACATTCATTCATTCATTGATTACAAATTTACAATAAGTGTAAGAATATATATATATATATATATATATATATATAGTTTGATTCAAGAGTACGTACTAGTAATTTCCATAACCAAAAAAGAAAGAAATTAAGAGATCAGCAGAAGAATCCAAACCTGTCAAGTGTTGTGAAGAAGATTGAAGGATAAAACTAACATTTACCAGAGAAGTAATTGTTATATATAAATATATATATATATATATAAGGTGGCGATCGATGTTTGGAATAAATAGCAATGCTACTTAATTATATATGCATCATATGTTGTGGTGGCATATTCCAAGTTTGTCTGTCGTGCATATCGTACACAAAGTCAAATAGATAATGACCTTGGAGGGAATCGGCACACACTCACTCCTCAAATTGCATATACTTTTACCAATAGAAAAATAATCAACCCCATCCCCGCTTAATGTCAACGACTGTTACGTAAACATTTTCCTTTGGAAACCATAAAAATACAGATAACTTCTTCCAGTTACAGAAATATTTTCCGTTGAAAAGCCATATCTACTCTTTTTCGTCATTTTAAAATACAGATATTATCTGCATGGCATTGTAATGTAGTATATATACTGATATATGAAACTGATAAAAAAAAAACTACTGAAATATGAAAGCATATTAATTAGTTCTCAATTCTCATGACCATATATATTAGATTTATACTTTATTCTTTATTTGAATCTCATATTTCCTTTTCTTTAAAATAATTAATTATGTCCTTTTCAATCTTAACCATATTCTTAATATATACCCAATTCATATTAATAAATTAATGAATTTGATTAATAAAAATATCGTTTTAGTAATAAATTGGAGTAAAAAAATATTTTAGATAATGCATCTAATTATATATAAAAGAAATAGGATATTTTGATGTACACATTTTTATATTTATTTTATTTTTATAATTATATTCATAAGTTAATATTTTATTCCTATAGCTATTTTTACACAAATCACTTTACTAACTTTTATTATATTTATCTTTATTTAAAAAGACCATGAAAAAACAGATAAGGCATGGAGTGCCTTTTTTCCCTAGTAATTAGTAATAATAATATCGTTAGAATTTCTTAAAATGATAATGCATTCAAATCACTAAAAACAGCAGTTATTATTTTTACAAGATGGAGAATATGTTAGGATAGGAAATATGATATGGGGTTTCATTTTCTCGCAGACGCAGAAGTTTCCTGAACACCCTGAAGTGAAGACAACTTCTCTGATATAATTTGTGATCTAAATTAATTTTCCATATATAGACTTAAAAAGTAGCTAGCATGACTGCCAGAGTATAGTCAACATATATAACTCGAAAACGTACGTATTGTTTTATATAGAAAGCACGAAAATTATCAATTAAAAGGTGAAAAGAATAAATGAACATGATGATGAATTACAATTAGGATATACGCAGAAGGGTAACATTAACATGATGCAATTTTCAACCGAGGCTAGGTATGAGTATGACCTTCACTTGTCCAACAAGAACAAGGCACTTCACATCACATGTATGCGTATAGCTAGGGCAACATGAAACCGCAACGAACTTGAACTACCAGCAAGAGTTGGTTTACACGTGGCAATCATTTAGCGGGTCTGAAACTCACTTTTCATTTTCATAGCCCATTTGGAGAAGAAACTTCCTAACTTGAAACCGTAGAGTATGTCTTAACATTTATTTCTTTAACTTAATTTTGAGCCTATTTTATTTATGTGTTTCGTGTCATGCAACTCCATGAAAGCAAAACAACATAAACGGTCCACTTGTGGGACCCCAGATTCAACGAATCCATATATGAACATATATTTATACACGATGTCTCATTGGTAGCTAAATTGTATACTGAACAAACATGAAATAGATAGTGCATAGTTTATCAATAATTGAAACATATGAATGGGTACATATAAAAAAGATTCTAGCCACGTACTTGAGCATAATTTGTAGATGTTAATTAATATAATATGTTAATAATGAAATAAAAGAATAAATTAGGACTGACATCTTTAACAACTTCAATATCCTAATTATCTTATCATCAACAATATATTTTTTAAATATATATATGCCGTGTGCTGTTTAAAGTTTCCATATGCATGGAATACTGTCAATAAGAGATTGCGAAATCAACGACGACTGAAATTGGCATGTGTTTGATAAAATCTACATATAAAAGTATACTAAATGGTAGATGCAGCAGCCTTTTAATATATTCAATCTTGTTAGGTAGTAAAAGTAAAAAATGATTATGCGCATTTGCATCCCAGTACTATATTTAAAAATCAAATAATCATAATATCTAGTACACAGTCAAGTCCTTTTAGTTGAAAAAAGAAATATACGCACATATTATACACAAATTAGAAAACACTACTCTAGTTTCTGTAGTCTAATCTATATCCATTTTTTTTTATCTGTAATCTATATCTATTAATTAGTTCTAGCTAGGAGAAGAGTTCCCTCTACTTTTAGGTGAGATTGAGAAGAAAGTCATATAGAATCCTCAACACAAACTTAAAGGTATAGAGGCATGCTAAAGGTTAAAACGCCGTTGATTTTAATTTGCTTTTTAATATTTGAGTTTCCAATCTCATACACTGTCAATAGGTCTAAGTAGCATTCTCTATTCTCTATCTGAATTACCAAAATCTTTCTCAATAATATCAAAACCCTTATGGCTGTGACAGAAATTTTTGGCACCATTGTCCTTTTTAGAATATATTAAACACACACACAAGTCGGAGGGGAATCTCCAACTAATCTTCAGTGTTTCCATAGCAACAATTTTTTTCCCTTTTACCAAATAAATTCAAGGTTTTGTTTTTTGCACCCCTCTTTATTTTTTATACCTTCCCAGAGTCTAAAAATTTAGATTTTACTTGACATTCTAAGACGGTTATTAGTTAACAATCGTCTTAGAAAGCCATTTTCTAAGACGGTCATCAACCGATTTTAAAAATTTTATTTATCAACGACACCTATAACAATGATGATTGTTTGACCGACGTAAAAAGGGATAAAGAATCGATGTAAAAAGCCTATTTTGTAGTAGTGCAAGTAACCAACCTATATACCTATCTATACATAAAATAGTTTTCACTAGATAACAATGCACATGAAAAATGCATGTAGTTTCAAAATTTATATATAAAAAGCATTTATATGGGAATAACTTTAGTAAAGTGAATTTTTAAGATAAAATCATAAGAGGATTACACTATAAAGTGTGGCCTTATTAGATTTGTGTGAGACTTGTATTATTTATTTATTTTACATTAAAGTTTAGATTAGGGCAAGACATGCCCCTTGCAAGGTCAAAGAAGACCACCAATATTAATATCATCAGCTTGGATATATATATATATATATATATATATATATATATATATATCACCTACTAACAGGATAAATCTAAGAATGAGACCCAAGTCACTACTAGTATATATGAGCGGAATATTCAACTAGATGTATCAACAACTATTGGCTATGAAATTTGTATTTGCATCTTAATATGTTGTATACAGGTCAAATTTCTTTGATATAATTTTTATTATCTATAATATTATTTAATTTTAATTGCATAATATTTTTTTAAAAATTTATCGTTAGATTAGAAGTTTACTTCTTTCACATAAATTTTATATACAAAATTTAACATTAATTTAAAATTATTTGATATCTTATTTATATAGGTTAAAATTTATATAATATATAATTTTTAAAATATATAAAATATGAATTATTTAATTTCTTTATTGTTGTTTAATTTCTAACAAAATTTGATATAAACAATTAAAATAATATAAAGTTATAATTCAACGGTTAAATCAACAAATTAAAATTCACCTTTTATATAAAATTATTAATAGTTAATAATTGAATAGAATTCCACTTATATAATTTCATTTCCATATATATTAATGTTTGGTTAGTCTTGTATAAGGAGAATTGTATTTTTTTTATGGTTTGATGACAGAGACAAAAAACTAATTCAAAATTATTTGAGTTGTCTAATTAAGTTAAACATTAAAATTCGTCAAAACCCGATTTGTTTCATATGGCTACCCGTAGATAGGTGATGCTAGCAAATATATTATGATTAGACCCAATGCATTTCCTTCCACTTTTTAAAATGTTCCAAACAAACAGAAGAGAAGATAATTAATTGTTTTCCATCCTTTGATATTTTGTCCTTCCATTTTCACGTGTTCCACTACTCAAATCATTCAGTGCTCACCATCATGAATACTATCACCACCACAATAACAATAATAAAGTCTCAGTCAATGTATACCAAATCATGAGGAAGAAGTTGTAGATAAGCAGCCAAACAGAATCCAACATTATGCAA
Source organism: Glycine tomentella (assembly GCA_007407185.1). Classification (NCBI taxonomy): domain Eukaryota; kingdom Viridiplantae; phylum Streptophyta; class Magnoliopsida; order Fabales; family Fabaceae; genus Glycine; species Glycine tomentella. Next base: position 149,904 of record PYAF01001578.1, on the reverse strand, counting down.
AAGAAAATGGGAATCGATTTGACAGTCTTCTCGTAAAAGTAAAAGTGAAACCGCTCCTATACCTGAGTGCATGGAAAATCTGTTTGCGTACTGTAATCAAGTAGTCATGCATTAAGTTTATAGTTTTTCACAAACTCTTTTTTTTTGTTATATTCAACGGGACTAAAGAGTAGACCCTAACAAAATGAGTTATATGCTAGGTAAAAAAATCAAATTATACAAATTGAAGCAATATGACAAAAGATTGAGAGAAAGGGAGGTGTTGTATCCCTTTGCTTTAGCTGTTTCCTTCTAGACACATATGAGTGTTTTATGTTTTGTTTTGCAACTGAAAGTCACATCATTGGACACAATTGTCAATTTGGGGAGGGGTTAAAGGGATAGTAGACCTTGCCGTGGCTGGGTTTTTCTACGAACATTACCTCATTATCCACATTTACAAGTCACCATAGGTTTTTCATGTTTACTATATTTTATTCTCATCTAATTAACTAAGGACAGCTCTTTCTTCTAAAGATTTCGTGTAAACGGAATATTTTGTGAAGAACAATAATCCTGTTTCTTATTAAACTTGGTTTGTTTTAGTAGAAAATTAGGCCAATTCATGTTTACTTGCTCACTTGGTACATGTTTGCCACAAATAGACTAATGTCGTTAAACTAAAATACGTTTATTAAATGGATAAGTAAAATGGATTGGTCGTTGTTCTGAAACTAAAAGTTGTTCAACCTAAAAAATAAGAAATTTAGTTTAGAAGTCCAAACAATCAAAAGCATTAATTATCAAAGGAGTTGGTAAAAGGAAAGATTTAGGTAATAGGATTTACCAAAGGTTAGAAGGTTAGTTGAGAAGAAGATGCAAGGTGACTTTGAATGTTTGCGTCCATAAGTATTCTAGTAATATCTTAACGTGCAAAGAACTACTATAGTAGAATATTTACGAATAATTTCGGAGCGTCTTTTTTTTTTTTTTTTTAAACAGAATATTTGCAGAAGCAAATAACTTGAGAGATTGATCAGCTTGTACTTCTACTAAAGTGAATTTAGTCATTGAAACAAATTATTAAGTGCTTGTAAAATATTAAACGCTATTTTCTTTAGGATTGTTTGTTTTAATACTAGATACCAGATGAAATTTAAAAATAAACAAGTCAGTAGAATAATTTTCTATTTTAACAAAATCTCAGACAACTTCATAGTTAGCTGCTGCAAAACCCGAGTGCCTGTTTGTGTAAACGTTTCAAACAGTTTATATATTCAATCCCGACTTCTGAGATATCTTTCACTGGAAGTTTATCAAAGCATAAATAATTCACATGACTTTGGGTCAAACCAACATATTAAATAAATATTCTTAATTATTATGAAAATTAAAAATTGTAAATCTAAATCATGTAACTATATATAGATAAAACTATCCAAAACTAAAGTAAGTTTGTAATCACATTACTAAAAAAATCATGGACACTTTTATATATTTTCTTTTCATAAAAAATCTCACTTAATACATTACATGTACTTGTATGGAGATGTAAATTTAACTGCAAGCATGATATATTTACACAATAGAAAATCATAAGACTAATTTTTTAAAAAAGAGTATCAATTAAAGAACAACTTTTTTTCCTATAAGGAATGCTTTGTTCCTGTAGAGATGAATTAAACAATCAATATTATTAAAATTGGTCCGATCATTGGTCCGATTGAACTAGTGAATCAATGGATTAATGATTCAATCAATGAGTCAATAATTGAATCATTTAACTTGATATATATTAAAAATTTAAAATTATAGATGTATTTATCATATATAAGTATATAACTAACATTGTTCGAATAAAAAAAGCTCATTAGACGATTTTGATCGGATCAACTGCATAACTGGTCCAATAATAAAATCGAACAGATTATATTATCGATTCCCAATCCAACCGATCCAATCCAATTTTAATAACTATGCAAATAAGTCATATGCTTAATACACCTACTAACCACACACACCACACCTTGTAACAGATCAAACTTTTTTGAATGCAACTTAGTAAAAAAATTACTCTTTTTAATAACTCTAATAATTCAATTAATATATGCATATTCCACACATAAAAATTTAGATAAATTTGTTATTAACATTTACTTTATAAATTTGAGTACTCAACAAGAATCTTTAATTTAATAATAATTATTGAAAAGAATAAATGCTTATATGAGTGTATGTATGTGCGCGTGAAATAAATCTTAACCATAACGAAAAATATGTCATCAAGCACCCAGTCAAAAAATGCAAGACAGACATGGATAAACTATATTGAAGCCTGAAGGGTTCTCAGAAATATAATAACGTGCTTGCTAAACCACCACCCCTTCAAATGACAATAGTCTAGCTTTCAATTTAGGAAAACATGAAAATTTATCATCCCCCTTTTCGATGGGATGAAGAAAAGACTTGGTTTATATGCGCGGAAACAATGATTTACAATTTATATAACTAATTTGCTACGCTATGGTCGGCCTTCCCCCCAAAAAAATTTATGGCCGACAGACAAAAAATGGCACCTATACATCTTAGTGTTTGATTCTACATTTTTACTTTATTCTAATTCTACAAAAGTATAGGTAGTAACACCATTTTATTAGTGATTCAACTGAAGATAAGGATAACTGAGGAAATCAATCACACGCAAGTCAAGAACCGCTTCTTAGGTTTGATCAAACATCTTGTATACCGAGTGATGTTAAATGAATGCAGCAACTTGTGTTTTGACACACATGCCGCTAATCCTTTGAACGACAACTTGTAATCAACTTCCAGACATGGCCCCTGTTTGAGACACACAAAAATTAGTGTATCCGTAAATTGCCAAATAATTTGCAAGAAAGGCAACAAACTATGGATAACCCTCATTGTCCCAACCCAACGCATTCAAAAGGAAACAACAGTGTCAGAAATTGATCAAAAGTATTATAATATCGATGATCTCTGCATGAGTCAAAAAATGGATCTCCAATTTGGAAGGAAAGAAAAGCCATAACATGCTAACCTCCATATCTTAAAACAAGCAGGCCAAAACATAGTCCAAAAATATCAGGTAGTTGGCCGTGTCATTGTAGATAACCCTCGTCCCACCGGAATAACACCTGGATAAACATCATCTGCTACTTCCTCTTCTAAAGGAGCTGCAAAACATAGTAAAATTACCTAAGTAACCTTTATTACATAATCTGTACTTGTAAATGAGACAGATTTCTTTCTTCCAAAATGATGTGGTAAAATAGTGTTTTCAACTATTCATCGACACTCAACATATAGCCAAATCCACAGAAGCCTGGACATAGTTGACTGGTGACTTCAGACACATCACTGCAGTTATCAGTTCCGAAGATAAGATCTGTTTGTTACCTATGGAACATGTTTAATGTAGATACATGTTGCAGTTCAAAATTTCAAGTTCTGAAAGGAAGAAATTGTGTCGATGCCCTATGTAACATATCAGAGCTTAAGGCCAGATTTGGAATTGGGATCCCATTCCTCACTTATTATGTTTGGAATATTCTTTTTTCACTTCAAACGTTTGAAATATTCTTTCGAGAATAAAATTTAAATATTCAAAGTCAAACCTGGGAATTGAAACAATTGTCAAAGCTACTGCCCAAATTAGGTAAAGATGAAAGATAAAATCCGGATTTAAGTTCCAAAATTCCTTGCAGAAATTAGCAAAGCAAGATCCAATGTTAGCCATTGGCAATATTACTGAACCTGCTATATCTTGTGCAGCCTGAGCACCAGCAATTCCAATGCATGAATATAGAGAATTCTCATCCACTTTCAACTGTTCATATGCAAGATATATATCCTCAATAGTAGCAACTTCATATAGAAATGTTAGGTCCTTGATACATGATATGTCCTGGATCACACAATCAATATTAGAATAAGAATAATTTAGAAGCATGACAAGATTAGAAGCATAATAGAAAATTTTACAAGTCAAAAGTTTGGCAGGACTAAAAACCTTAAATCTAGTTTTGTTTTGCAACAAAATTAAAACTTTATCTCAAGTTTCGGATATTTCTATCTCACCTTCCTTGGAACAGAAGAAGCTTGTAAATGAGCTAATAATCCTAACCAGTATGCATTTGACTTAATTTCAGCTTCATATCTCATAAGAAGGGTCCGTTTAGCCTACATTAAAGGAAAGCACCAAAGGAATCTCAAATTTAAAATGCATAGCAAATAGCAAGAAAACTTGAGCGTATTTGGAAATAAAATGAGGGCGCCATGTGCATTTTAACCAGAAAGGTCTTTACTCTTTTTTAAGAAACCATAATGGAGAAACACAGTAGGAAGCTGAAGAATCAGTTCATATGAAGAGAGAACAAAAGAATAAAATTAATCAAATTTGAACACAGATACTGTATACGTTTAGCAAAAAAACTGTGTCTAAAAGTTCTGCCCACCAAATTGTAATGTAAAAACAAGTCGAGCATTTCAATAACTAACCCTGTCCAACTCCCTCTCGGTAATTTTGTTGCTATGCAAACCTCTAAGAACATTCTTGCATGCATCAACAGCTTTGTGGACCTGCAAATCAATTTGACCTGAAACTTTTGAACAGAAGGAAACTAGCAGCGAAAATAAGAGTGAATGTTACTAGAATGAAGCTCACACCTTGCTTGGAGTTGATGTCACAGAGATCACATACCATCCTAGTTTAAGCCTATCAAACAAGTTTAATTCAAATGACACGTCATATGTCAACCCCAGAGAATCTCTGACAGTTGTGAAGAGCCTGTACAGAAACGTGTAATCAGATTTCAGACTAAAAAACAATTAAAAATAACACTTGGGTATTTACTATACTCCTGATATTTTTAAGATTTCAACCCAAAAGTAACGGGGTTGGCATGTTTTCAGTATGTAGATGATCAGGCTAGTCTAAGCCTAGAATTGAACATGGTGTCTAAAATTTCTGCCTATAAAGCAACAACTCCAACCGGACACCGGGACATAGCTTATGTCCAAAATATAGGACGAAGGGACATTGTACACACACTAGTATTTAAGCTTGTGCCTTGCACAAAATAAATGTTTAATGTATATACCTAAAATTTATAATAAATAAATATTTTTAAATATATAAATTATATTATAATTAAAATTCATAATAAATAAATATTTTTAACAAATAAATTATATTTTAGTATGATAAATAATTTATATTGTCATACAATATTATTGATAATTATTAATTTCTTTTAAAAAGTATTGAAATTCAATTTCAAACTAAAGATATTGAAAATGATAGAATGAAAGATATAAGTTGATAAGAATCCCTAAAATTGCTCCAGTTGAAGAAAAAATCCTAAAAACACTCTAATTAAAGAATGATAGCTAAAAATACTCTTGTTCAATATAGCTATTCTAATTTATGTAAAGAGAAGATATAAAATCAACATGACAAAAATCTAAATTGAGAATTAAGATTTATATAATTCACATTCTAAAAAAAAAATTGTTAAGCATTACAATTTTCATATTATATTGAACAGATAGAATACTAAGAGGGATCATTTCACAATGCAATATTTACCCCAAAAAAATCCCAAGGTAAGAAGAAGAATCATATCTCTTAAAAGTTAAAACGTCTAGTTTAGTCCTATAAAAATGAGCCTCACCAAAAAATGCTATTAGCCTCAAAATATTTATAAGTTGACTTTTTTTATGATAAGTGTCTAAGAAGTGTTTAGCCAAGAGTAGGTGTTGGCTCACTCTCTTGACTCGTGTCCAAGCCATGTTAGAGAGACGTCCAAGCTGAGTCAAAGAGGTGTCCGAGCCAGAAAAAAATATTTTTAATTATGACACGGTGAGGGGTGTCCGACATGTCATTCTATGGAGGTGTCCATGCTTCCTAACTTTCTTTACCAACCTAATGACGGGTGAGTTCTAAGGAGAAAGAGGTACCTAGAATTTATAATCTCAGAAAGCAGTCCCATTGTTATACCAAAGAAAAGAGGATGACCACAAAGGCTCTTCTGCAAACCTTGTGTCTGTTGTGCATCAGATTTTGACTGATCATCTGCACAAGCCATTTCCAACATTTAGCAATTAACAGTAATTCTGAAAAGATAGTTTTTGAAACACATAGTAGGATATGATGCCACAAGAAATAAATAAAATCAACAAAGTCCACCATTGATTGTTGATGCATTATTAATTGACTCTAACAAGTCTACTCCATCAACAGTAAAACCCCAACGGTTTGGCGCTGGTCCGGCTATATAAGCACATGCCCTCTCATCAGTGTCCTTCAAAAATACCTGCAAAAAAGGCAAAAGTAGATGACCATGTCACAAGCCTAGTTCTTTGATGTATTGCCACTAATTCTGAAAGTGCAGAAAAAACAAAATTGACTATGCAACTAAAAATTATACTGTCAAGTTCTCACAAAACAATATATGCATAAAGGTAATTTATGCTTAGCTTCTCACTTCTTGAAACTGCAAATCAGATGGAGATGGTCGAAATAAGGGTGGGTTGAATTTTTGCTCTCTTTCGTAATTTCTTGTGGCCTGAGCTGTGCCAAGGTAATCAAGAATGCAAGATTCAATGTCCTCCTCAGTGAAGTCACCTACAATGCATACCTGAAGAACAAAAAAATATTTAGTGTTTGAATGTAATTGTAAAAGAACTATCAATTTAACAAACTAATGATAACAGACCTCCATGTTATCACCAAAAAATTGATTCATTACTGCATCCTTAACAGATTGCAGGGTTAAATTTTCCAGTGATTTTGGTGTAGGCTCAATAAACCGCTCATCTCCATCCAACATTGCTACCATGAGTTTGTGAGCAGTTGAGCGTTCCAAGCTCTTAGGGATGGACCGGTAATATGACAGATACAATTGCCTTGCTCTATCAAAAGCATCATCAACCCAGACACTATGCTGCATAACAGAAACATCACAAGGAATGCAACAGAGCAGAGATGTACTTGAGTACATAAATGCAGTAATAAGACCAGGAATTATATTTATGTAATTATATGTAAGCAACATATGTGGTTAAGAAAAGGCTTCGTTATAAAAGGAAAGATGTTTACCTCAAGTACCATGTGAAGCAATTGAAAGGCTGCACGCATCCCATTGTCTCTTAAAGTAAAACGGAACTCCATAGATATGAATTCCTCCGTAGATTCCAAGGAGCAATTTATCAGGTGATTTACACAAAAAAGTTCCACCTGGTATTATGAATGAAATACAAGATATTCGTTAAATGGAAGTGAAGATCAGTTTTTAGATACTGAAATTATCTTTAAGTGTGTAGATGACATATTCACATCCATGAGAAGAAGTTCAAATAATAGAATTTATAGGGGTGAAAAAAAAACCATGCGCAGAGTTCTCCAGACATTAAGTGTTCGCCAACAAATTTTCACAACATATAAAGAATGACCTAATCTGTGCATTCAGTATCAGACAAAGGCACCCTCAGTGCTGAGAGGACATTTCTCCCATAATTATGCACTGCAATAAAAATGGCCTTTTTAACTTGCCATGCACTTATACCAATCTGTATATCATATTAACATTCAGAAAATTGTTTAATATATGCACACTATTATACAATTGTGCTTAAAATTTGGTGTATATTTGAATGAAAAGTTTCCACTTTGCATTTTGGAATAAGCATTTCTACAATATTATTTAAACAGGAATAAGCCTTTTAGCACTTTAATTTGAAAGAACTGAAAGAGGTATTATATAATCATGTTCTCCTAGTCCATCTCAGCGACAAATCCAAACATGACGAGGCCTACTAAGATGCTAACCATGGTCTCTCTTGCTCCCCCAATATATTAACAACTAAGCAGTTTAGAGGAAAAAAGTTTAAGTTAAGAAAATATCAACAAATAATTCCAAAAGCTTCAAAGTGCCAGGTACAGAAGAATGCACGTAACTCTATTGTGAGTCAATGGAAAATAGAAACATCTGACAAGTACCTGCTCCCTTGAGAAATTGCCAACACGACCTCCCTCACTAAGTGTCCTAACACCCACAATCACAGATCCTCTTGACTCCGGACTCTCAGCTGCTCGTCCACCACCAACAATCAGCCGCATCACACCACTTTGTGCTTCAGTTTTTGATATCTGTCAACCATAAAATGAATTAATAAGTTCAAGAAAACTGATGGGGCAAATAGAAATAGGGGAGAAATAAAGTAGAAATTAAAGGTGTTTGATTGAAGAGAAGTAGAGAAGTAGAGAAGAAATAAGGAAAAGATAAGTAGGTGAGTAGAACTAGAGTGGAACTGAGTATTGAAACCCACTTACTTTTTAATTCTCTCATTTCTACTTATATCATACCAAACAAACCCAATTTTATCCATCACCCCCATTTCCAGTCCCTCCCCTCTATTTCCAAACAACCAAACAGATCCTTAATGCTTAATGCAGCACAATGACATAGCAAAGGAAAATAAGGTACTAGTATCATGACTCATGAGAATCTCAATATAAATTCACATAGAATACCTTATAATTAACAGGAATTCCATTTGCGAGACAGCGCCGGGTGATCCCAGTTTCCTTATCATGAAGCTTTGTAGCATCTGTTTCAGGATTTACAGGAATAAAAGCCGGCTTGCGCAGCTTTTTCAACTCTTCTAGCTTTGTTGATTGTATCAGCTCTTTTGGCACCTCAAGCTACATACATACATAAGCAATTAATTATCTGAACAACAATCATGTATATATTATATACTAGACAGACGAATTGGCTCTCATTACTAGAATTCACTGTCTATATGTAATGAATCCAATTTGAATCAGTGGTAGACTCATATCATAGCACATGAAGGATATAGATGTCATTCATAGGGAAGGGAACAAAACAACTTTTGAATGTAATCAAATATCAAATACATTAACAAGTCATCAGTCACAAGGTGAAAATCAATTCTTCTAAAGCCAAATCAGGATCAACTAACAAGGAATTAAGTTGAAGGAAGAAATACCTCAGGCTCTGGCTGAATAGGTTCATCCAATCCAGCTTTGATAGCATCCGTAATTTCAGTTGATGATATCTTGAATTCTGTTTCACCAGCTCCCTCAATGTGAACTTTTTTTGGAACACAAGCAACAATTGCTGCAGGAAGTGGTGCAGAAGGCTTTGCAAAATCAGCTATAAATTCTAACACCTTGGCACCAACAGAATTGACCTGAACCAGAAGACATTTTAAGTAAATGACTACAAGGTACCAGTTATGTTTACAACAACAAATATTCTAAGATGACTTTTGAAACATATTAAATTTAATTTAAAAATATAATAAAATATTTAGTACATTTTGTTTAACTTGTCAATAAAAATTGAGAAAATGACACAACAAATGAGCAAAACAAACAAAATACCAGAAATATAACATGGTTAAGGAACAACATTTAAAAACAACTTAAAATTTCTTAAATAAAATCAATACAGTTGACAATGGTGTAATGCTATCCTAAATATTTTCTTTAACACACTAATGAGCTACAAGAAAACAGTCTAAGATAGAACGAAAGAAACTAAAACCTCATCTTTAGCATGGAAGGAATGCACAAATCATTATGCAAAGGGAAAAGTAATCAATCTCTCTTTTCAGGATAAACAAAAAGGTTGCATTAAAAAATTAAATTGTTACAAAGAGATATCAGTACAAAAACTTTGCATCAGCTCATGCCTCTAACAGAGACTTCTACAGTTCTACTTATAAGTTGTCATAATCAAAAAAGAGTCAGCATAAATTAATTCGATTGTAAAAAAATCAAGAATTCTTAAGTAAATTAAGTAAATTCGGATTTATATCAAAAATTCAAAATTAGTGTTAGCAATCTGCACAAGGTCCAATAGCTATCAATGAAATTACCTCCTCAAGGGTAACTGTCCCAGCAACAGCAAGTAAACTTTCATGCCCTTGTCTCTGGTCCATAACTTTATGTCCAAGAGCATCACTTTCCATGATAAAATCCAAGTTATCAACAGAAGATACATTATCAATCATGGCCGCTAGGTGTTCACTATCTTTCAGAAGGGCATCTAAATAACGAGTTAATTCACCCTGGGTAACCCCAAACTCTTTAAGTCTCCGAACCTGTATCACACAAATTTACATTAGACTCTTGTCATAGAAAGAATGAAGTGAAGTTAGGGTATCATGCAAGCTATTTGAATCCTTAAATAATATAGTTTTTGTTATGCAACCCAAGACCCAAAAGGATCCTAGGAACATTCGTAAAGTAAAAGAAAAAAATCATAAACTTCATGCTAAGTAATTGTCATAAAGTTGAGTCATTTTATATCTTTCTAGGTTAAACAAAGGAATAAAAACCAGCAATTGAAATATAAACAAAATGGATCTTAAAATAACTAACTGAAACAACCAATGGAAAGAAAAATACAAAATAGCTCTATTGCAAACAATCAAAGCACAGCAGAAGAAACAAACCTCTTGAACAGCAACTCTAATTGCATTTTGCCAATTCTTTGGTTCTGCAGTTATGGTAAGAGTGGTCACAGTACATCCTTCCCTTCCAGAGTCACTGTGATCCAATTCGACTGAAGTGAACGGTGGATTTGAACTCTGAAAATTTCAGGCATCAGTAAACATTTAAATGCAAAGGGATGGACAATCCACGAAAATACCAAGAGAAAAGGGATTTATATTGGGAAATTTGAGTATGTATGATTGAAAAATGAAATCCACAGAATGGAATCACTTGTTATCTCTGTCAATAACTTGGACATACTTTATAGAAAACTGAGTATATTTACAGGACAACGTAGGACCTGTTTCGTTAAAAGAAATATTTTCTATTTCCATTTCTTGTTTTCACTAAAAATCACAAAAAAAATGTTATATTAATTTCAATTATCAAATATTTATACAAGAAATGGTGAATACAACAAAATCACATACTAAATGCCAAATGAATCCTACAGTAGTCATAAAAAAGACAGGACCAAGAAAATAGAACTGATGCAGAGCAGTTGACAATTGAATCCAATTTTTCCCATAATTTTTGTATCCGTAATAGTGTGAAAAGAAAGCCCTACACTGGCTGAGATGAAGAAAATGTCGACACAGATGAAATGTTTGAAAACATAGACAGCGGAAGAAGTCTAAATTCTGGTTTCTTTGTAGTCAGTTTCAGGAACAATGAGATACAAAGAATTTCATCTCACCTTATATCTTGTATTAATTCGAAAATGAAGAGCAGACAAAAATATTCTTTTCATCAAGACCTGGCGCAAGTCTCTGTATGTTTGAACCTTATTCACTGGAATCTGCAAAAGATATAAAAAAAAAAAAAAAAAAAAAAAAAAAAAAAAAAAAAAAAAAAAAAAAAAATTAAAAAAAAAAAAAAAAAAAAAAAAAAAAAAAAAAAAAAAAAAAAAAAAAAAAAAAAAAAAAAAAAAAAAAAAAAAAAAAAAAAAAAAAAAAAAAACACAATTAATAGAGGAAACATAAATTTTATAATATCTAAAAGCATATCAATAAAAATCTAAAGAGGAGATATGTAAAGAAAAAAGTATGGAAGAAGAAAAGTGAGGATCATTATGGTAAATTTATAATATCTAAAAGAATAACAATAAAACACTAGTGCCAACCACAAAAGTAGCATAGCAAATTCTGAGATAAACCTTTTTTTTTTTATGAATGAAGGGATTTTAACTCTAGAGTCCTTCTGATGCAAGAATAAAAAAGTTTGTGAAATCATAAAAATCTCCCTAAAAAAATGAGTAGGCAACGGCAAAATGGGCAGACCAAACAGGAATTTCATAACTATTCAGATTAGGGATTTGCTAGAAGCAGAAAATGTTGCAACATTGCAACGAAGTTGTTGAAGCAGCCAAAGGTCTATCTGCCCCACATTGCTGCTATAGCATGGCACAATTTTACACTATAACTATTCTAGTGAGGATCTGACAATGTTTAAAGCCGGGAAAGGTTTTAGTGACATAAGGACATAAGCATGACAGGCCCAGCTTGCATTGAATTCCACCTTGTCTCTAAAGCTTATTGCTCAACACTAAAGTACACTAATTATCATTAGACTGAGACAACATCTACTAGACAAGTTATATGAATATTATGATAGTTTATTTCAATTATTCATTAGACCAGTAGACCTTGATATGATCCCGTAAATCACATATTTGTGTCCTTTTGTGTGTTATGCCCAACATCCTCCATTGACCATTTCTCCACCACAAAAGGTCTCCAACTAAGTTATTAGCTCCAAAAATTTTAATCACATGCAAATAATAATTAACAAAAAAAGACAAAGAAACGGTAATTCTTGGGGGAAGACAGAAATTATATTTACAAAAGCAACTGCAAAATCTACAGTGTAAGTTGGACTCAAAAATAAGAAAACACAAAACTCAACCTTTCTATACCTTGCAGAACATATTAATTGAAAAATTTTGAAGTAACTCATGTTGAAATATTTGTGGTGGCATCAAATCAGCACCGCTCACAGGAAGTGACCAATTATGCTTCACAGGAGGACGAACAGCTTGCCTTTCCTTATTGAATACTTTTGATTGATCCATTGCATTGGCTGATCTTTCAATAGAATTTCCACCCAAACCAACCGAAAGCTTAGGAACGAGAAAACTAGCCATTGCACCAAATGCACTTGGAGTGGCTACAGAACCTTTCTCATTGTCTGCACCAGTTTGTCCAAAAACTGCCTGTATGACAAGTATACGATTCCTAAATATTGTAACAATGATCATAACCAAACCTAATAATTTGCAAATATAGGACATACTTCAATATGGTAAACAGTCTTTGATATGTTATCAATATCCCCCACAATGTACAAGGTAGCATTTGCAGGGAAATAACAACGCTCATGAAACTTCCTTATTTTATCTGCATCCCACTTCTTTATCTGTTCTTCTAAGCCAATGGGAAACCTTTTGCTGAGCTTATTTTCAGAATGCAGATGCTGTAACAACTGCAATTACAGAAAATTAAAAGCAATGAAAATAGGAAGCAATAAAATTGATTCAATATTCTGCAGAACACAAAGTTGATAGCTTGAATTTTCAAGAGACATTATGTTCCTCACCTGGCAATCAACTCGATACTCTATTGTATTCATCATTTGAAGCTCCGAGAGAATAGCACGCCGTTCTTTTTCAATTCTAGAAGCAAGAAACTTTGGGTGGAAAGCTATCTGCAAGCATCAATAACAATAAGCTGTGTGTAAATGCCAACCTAGAAGTACTAAAGCATAAGACCTAGATCAAATGAAAGACCACCTTAAAGCAAATATATACATTTGTACAAAATAGGAAGAGGCTTATATAGCAATGGCATGAAATAAAGCAAAGTTCAATAAAGCGTACCTCATTCAAGGCATCTAGAACAAATGGAAGTAAATCACCATCAGAATCCTGACAAACAACACCCATTAATAATCAACAACATCAATAAAATATTAAACAATCAATATGATTTGATGCATATATATACATATATTCGAAATAAGACAAACATGTTCGCTTTCATTTTAGATGATCAGTCCAAGTAACAATTAAGCAGTAAAGTATATGAATCCCGGTAGCAAGAGGCTGAGAGATTTAAGATAAAGCAGAGTACACATTGGGAAATTGTATGCAGTTTAAATGCGCCAAAGAAGAATTTTAACGCATAATACGCAGAGTAAACATGACTATCAGACTTCTACCTTTATAGTTGTTCATCAAGTTGCCTTAATTGCAGTCCACCCCTAGTCTGCCTTAATTGCGGCCTCTTTGGGGGCTGCCTTAATTGCAGCCTCAAGGTGGTGTTTAGTCCCACATCAACTAAATGGTTTAAGTAGAGCTTATAAAGTTTGAGCAATCCTCACCTTACCAACCAGTTTTGCGGGGTTGAGTTAAGCCCTAAGCCTAAATTCTAAGAATAATCTTTACCCTTCTAATTCATTCTCTCTCACTAGAGAAGTTTCTTTCCTAGAAATAGAGCCTAAATCTCTCCCTATTCCCTAATGGATTTTTACTCTAAATATCATGTTGAATCTCTTTTAAAGAATACAATTCCTTAGCGTTGACATGGATTTACCTTCAAATGTCACAAATTTTAAGTGCTGGGCACTTTGATACTATTAGAACATTGGGATTATTCATGACAAATTCTTCTTACAACTTAAGATAAAAAATGAGGGAACATAAATTAAAGTGGTTTGGACACGTAATGAGACGACTCTTGGATGCTCCCGTAAGAACAAAAGTTTATTACCAAGAGCTCGACACAAAGAGAAGTAAAGGTAGACCGAAACTTACCTGGGAAAAGGTAATTAAACAAGAGTTAATGGAGTGGGATATAGATTGGCAGACGGTGTGTCTTACGACGGATGGAGAAAAGCTATAAGCTTGATGAAGGTTATTATCTCTATGTTCCAGATGGTCCCTTTTTAGTCATTTTCTTCTTCATTTCCCCCTCCTTCTTTTCCCCTTCTTTGATTTTACCTTCTTTTTTTTTTCAACATCCTCGTATCTATCATTGGATTCATATACCACCGACCCCAATTAGCTTGGGTTAAAGGTGATGTCAATGATGAACTTAAGGTAAAAAAAAAATAAATTACATTGTAAGTCAAATACTGTGCTGTTCAAAATATGAATTAATCATATTCAATATAATGTCAACAATTTCCACATATTGCTTGGACAGAGGTACACAAGAAACATCATTTACCCAATTTTCATATGCTTAATTTAAATTAATAATTAGTAACATAACAAAGTTGGACAACATCCAAAATCCTAAATGAAAAATATCAAAGAACTAATATTTGAATATATCACAAAGAAATGCACGCCAAATGGCCCATACCTTGGTGCTAGTAGGAGCATGGATGTGAAACACCGTATGGTGGAAATCAGTATAAGCATTTGAACGGGCTCCTGTTCCCAAAAGCTTCTCACGTTTTTTACTTCCTAGGAAAGCAACATGTTCAATCATATGTGCAATTCCTTGCTCGTCGTCCTCCTCATCTATTGATCCTGCATGAATTTCCAAATGTGCTTCGAACCTAAAATTGAATTAGTTGATATTAAGTAGTTAGCAACAAGCACATTCTAGAGAAACTGCAATGCACACATGTGCCCACAGCCCATTTTGAACTTGTTATCATCAGTATTAATATTGCAGCAAAACAATGTGTAAAAGAGAAAACATAAAACTATATGACATTTGACCGTATCAATTTTATTAAAAAATCTTCTAGAAGTAATAATGTGATTACAAACTAAATTATTCACTTCAAAGTGTTGTTATTATACATACATTTGAACTCAGAACACTATTCACAGACGTTTTAAATTGAATACATTTCGCAATTAAGAACTATGAACTGCTAACATACCATTCCTGCAGAAACAACTACTGATGAACAAGAGAGTAAGGCACTGAGGTGAGGTGCCTCAAGGAGAATTGAAAAACACAAAGCAATATTCCTCAGCCCTCAAGCAAGTAAACAAGATGTGTGTGCATTCAAGATATCAAAATATCTTTCATCTTATCCACATTAATAAGGTGTAATAAACTAAGTCAAGGATGACAAATCAGAAAATCCACATAGAAACACATCCTAGTTTTAGAATGAATTCATAAAAATGGTTAAAAATCACCTTTTTGGTGGAACTTTATTTGGCAAAATGAGATAACGCAACCCATTTTTCAGTTGACCTCGATGCAACTTAGGGTGAGATGGAAGTTCAGACTTTAGAAAGCCCTCTATTTGCTCCAGTTCAGAATCATATACATTTAAATCTTGTTTTTCAGCAATACCATCTGGCCAGGTTGTACTTGCTGCATGTGGCTCATCTGGACCGACAGTTGCACGTGGAATTTGAACCTGCTTGACAATTGACATGACCGGCAGAAAATACATCACAATAAGCATCAAAAGCAATGAAAACAAACATATGATAGTGTCCTCCAGCTTATTAAAATGAAGCTTGAGAAAACTTACAGAAGAACGATGGAGCTTATTTTTGTTAGATAGGCGGAAACAGGATTTATCGATAAAAGCTCCAGGGACAAATGTTGAAAGATTGGAACGGCGTTTCCTCGCAATACAGCAAGAGGCACAGCTTTGTTGCGGCAACAAAAACGAGGGTTCACCAACGACGAAAGCGTGGCCGCCGCGAGACTTGTTCCTTCGCAATCCCAACCCGCCGCCACAAACAGCTTTAAGCCTCCTTCTATCACTAACAGAGAAACACGAAGAATTAGCTACAGTAAAGGTTCGAATTTGACATTGGAAGTATCAGCAATTGAAGAAGAGAGAGTCATACCTTGGGAGAGAAGAATAAAGGAAGAAACGGTTGTTACGCAATCGAGTGCGAAAACGAGCAGAGGAGGATGTGGCGGGAGGATGGCGCGGGAAGGCGAGGTTACTTCCAACGACGGAGAGAGAGGTTGAAGTCGAAGCAGCCATAGCCATGGGAATGGGCATAGTAAGTAACTAACTAACTCCTTAGCCTTAGCCGCAGAACAGAACAGAAAGAAAAATCGAAATCGAGGGAGAGAGAGAGAGAGAGAGAGAGAGAGAGAAAGAGAGAGAGGGTAATACGGTGGTTATAGACACCGCCACCCCACACAGAGAAGAGACACGGAAACAGACGCAGCCTCTCGATTTTCAGATTTTTCTTTCACTTCCGCATCCTCTCCTTTCCATTTGTGTAATTTACAACTGTCACGTGTAAACTAAACACAGCCTAACGCTGCTCTCTCTCTCTCTCTCTCTCTCTCTCTATATATATATATATATAAGCAAAAAATCAAATTATCAAAATCAAATACTCCTTTTTTTATTTTATTTTCTTTCTTTTTCGTTCCAAAATATCTTTTTATTCTGGAAATACTATTTAGCTAATAATTAAAAAAATAAAACATTTTTTACTAGTTTCCTTTGTTTTGAGTCCTCCAATTCAAAAATGCATTGAAATATCAAAATTAAATATGCACTTACAAATTATAAGACTTTGTGGAAAATGAAATTTATGTTTGCTTGGTTTATTTTGCAAATGGAGCTTTGTAAACTAAGCTAGATGAGCATAATATGGAGTTATTATAAATTTATTATGCATATCTTTGATTTTTTACAAATAAAAAAATAAGCTTTGTGAACAATTGCATTCTTAATGAAGCTAAAACACCATCATGAACAAACTACTGGATAAAAGCTGTTTGTCCTGGTAATCCTGCCAATTGTAACAATGATCGACAGAATCAAAAGTTTCATTGATCGCATAAACTGAAAGATTATTGTTATCAACTTCTAACACTATGCGTGAATTCACTGGATCGAGGAAGTTTATTATGACATCATTAGCAAGTAAATACAATGTTTGGCTTTAATATGACTTTTCTAGAGGGAATCAATAGTGAGGTTGAATGATACAGGAAACAGAAAAGTTTTAAAAATATATAAATAAAAAACATAGTTAAACACACTCATAACCAGGACACTCGACTGCCACGTTTCTTTTGTTGGGTGTTGCTGACACAAGAGAATGACTTTCTTTACACTTTGCCCGCCTTGAGATCTTCCTGCCTCCGTTCTTGCACAGCCTTGCTGCCGCTGACTTAAAGCCACTCCTCATGTAGCTTACTATTGCAGTGAGAAACTCTCTGACATGTGAAATGGACATTACAATTCTGGAAAGGATTTACATTTTAGATAAAAAGGATCTACAAGAGGATGCATGTGGCTCAAATACATATACATATTAACTACAAAAAGACCAGTCAGTTGGGCAACCAAAACTAAGAAACCACATTATATTCAATTTCTAACTTTGAAAATCAGTCAATAATCCATTTTGACAATGGCATGATTGCATCATCTAATTTCCAAATCCAAAACAACTTGTAGCAAAGAAATAAAATATTTTACGCACATCAAGTCAAAATGTGTATATATCAACAAAGAATATGAAGACCCTTATCAGTTCCAGTTCACCCTTATATAAAGTTTCAGAAACTAATATCCCAGTCAAGAGTAATAGTGCAAAAACCTCTACACTATCTAGAACAGGATTCATTTAAAGCATAACATGTAAGACCAATCTGAACAAATCAAGGGATAAAAATCAAAAGGTATTTGGTACTTACAATGGTGAGCAAGGAGACCGTCCCCCATTTACATAGTACAAGAATAAGAACGAATCATAATGTTGCCCATTGATTAAATAAAATCCCTGCAACCTTCTCACACACTTAAAAGACATTTTCTTGTACAAATTGATTGCAGGGTTATTGTAAGAGATTACATGCAAGTAGACAGCTCGGCAGGTTGGAATACTTGAAGCATATTTTATGACCTCCCGAATCAGAGAAGAAGCTGCAGACAAGGCACAAATTAGACTACCAATTTATATTACAGAGGACTTCAACAAAATTAAAGTACAAAATTCCTACCTATTCCAAGACTTCTATATGCTTCCACTACTCCCAGCGTCAGAACATAGACGAGAGTTTGGTCAGATTTAGCCGAGTCATATCCAAGCATATCCACTATCTACAAGAATAAAATCCATGCAATAAAATTCACAAATCATCAGAAAAAAAAAGTTTTCAAACATTTACACTTTAAGTAGGGCATACCCTATATGACAGTTTGAATAAGTTTATTACAAAATAAGTTTTATTGAGACGCTATCTAAAGGTTATTAACAGAAAATTGAAAAAACAATCAAGCCACATAAGCATACTGTGTATATCAAGAAGTACATGACACTACAAGTTTGTCATGATGGTCTTCAGATCAAGATGATGGATTGAATCAGACTATAGATATTAAAATATATTTTTCCATCATGTTTGTCTTGGTGTATGTCCACAGCTTGTACATTAGAGTTTAGACATCTGAACAGGTTTATTGGAAGGTACTTTTCCATCATCTTTGGGTTAAAAAGATTGATTGAACACATTTCAAATAAAATTTCAAACAAGAACTTGCTACATAATATACCCCTTTATAGTCAATAACTAAATCATAAAAGCATTAAATAGCCCCACTTTCCACATGCAAGATGCATTCACACAGAGTAGTAGAAACAGAACATGTGTTGTCTTTTCAGCACAAGTTTTAGCAAACATGGACAAATAACTTTTTCGTAGTATGTTCTCTTTTCAGCACAAGTTTTAGCTATGATGGACAGATAACTTTTCATAGAATGCTTCAAGTAATTAGACAAAAGGCATACAGTTGTACATGAATGGGGTCAACCTCACTTTCTTTTGCAAGAACAATCCGTGCTGTTACAAATCCAATTAGTTCATCACTTTGACCATCCGGCCGACTTCTGTCAACAGCTCCCCATGACACAATGTCACGTCCATTTACCACATCATGGAAAAAAGTGGATTCGTACCTGAGAATTGTAGATATCTTTGGGTAAACACAATTTCAAGAGCTCATACTTGAATTTGAAGTCAATAAAACAACACATGATGTCACCTGATGGGAAATAATCTGCAATGGATATGCTCTAAAATGTCCAGGTCAGAAGGTCGAATAGGCCTGTAGCATATTTTTGGTTGAGTAGACACTTTTGGGTTTACCATTGAGTCTTTTTCACTTAATCCCCGGCAAATATCTGATATACTTGGAAAAATCGTGCAATAACAACTGCTTCCATTTACACAGCAACAATGAAAAGGGCCATTGAATAGTTGCTATTACTGGAAATTAAACAACAGTGTCAAAACATCATATATATATTATAAATACTGAAATGAAGAATAAAACAAGTGTGTGTGTGTGTGAAAATTTTAGCTCAAATGTTAATGGAATGCTCCTTTTCTACAAGTGTCCAATTGGCACACGTAATTATACAAGGAATTAGGGCTTGGAATTTTAATTATGACATTCAGAAGTTCTTTCAGAATTGGAATCACAATTTCAAGTTCCAATTAAATCGAATTATAATACAACTAAAACTAACTATTCCTAATTTATAACTCCTAGTTCTGAATTACAATTCCAAACCTCACTCCACACTAAACAACCACTCTCCCTTATTTTTCCATTCTCATTGCCACCATTGTCGTCATCGCCCCCACCATGATCATTGTTAATACTACCATTATCGTCATCATTGCCACCAACCACTGCCACCGCTGCCATTGTCATCACCACCTTGCCACCAATGTAACCCCCTACATGAATATCCTAATTAGAGGTATCAAAATGGAATTGTATTTTGGCTTGAAATTATAATTCTAATTTCTACACTCTAATGCTTTGCACAACTCAAACATAAGAATAATGATTCTAGACCAAATCCAAATTCTTGTGCCAAATGGATGTTAAGTATATTTTTTGGATAGAAAAAGAAATATTATTAGAGGGAATCCACCTAGGCAGGACAAAGAAAAGTATAAGAAGGCAAGAAATGCAGCAAAACTCTACAATATCTATCCAAGTCAGACATGATGAATCCCTTAAAATAGTTATTGGCAGAACACTATAAAGAGGACATGTACACAATCCTAGCCCAAAATAAGCTACAGGAATCCCTTACAAGTAGTTTCTCTCCACGAATTCTTTTTAGTAAAATCTTTAAACCTGACCAGCAGAAAATAGAAATTACTCCAAAGTAGAAGTTCGGACCCACTGCTCAGTACTAACCAAGCACGCCAAACAACATAGTCATAAAAAAGTGATAGCCTTACATTGCAAGAGAAGGTGTCCAGTTGTTCATGAATTACAGCAGCAAATAGCACATGTGAGGAAAGATTAACAAAAAAGCACTGTAGAAGAATCCAAAGTCCAAACTCTCCTACCAGAATTGGAGTGGAATCAACTCGACTTAATTCCTTTCACTGGGTCAAAGGTAGAGCCAAGTACAATACCCTTACTTAGCTGTGAGATTCTTTTCCACTGCTCTTGAGAAAATCCAACATACCAAGAGGCATCTACACTTCCTAGATGAAAGAAGTTAAAACTAGCATCTCCCTTTTTTTTCCCTTTTAAACCCGGATTTCGACCTTCAATTGTTCTGAACCTAAAGTAAGATAATTCCCCAGACAACTTTATTCCATTGACCTTCAATTGCTCTCAACCTAAGCAACTTCCTTTGAAAGACAGCAATCAATATATAATCTATCAAAAACAACAACTTTTTGGAAGTTTGCCACATATAAAAAAAAAAACAGTAATCATATAATGTTATTTTTAATCCATAGGTAAAGGGGGATTGACAACAACTAACACAGCTGCTCAAACAACTGAGTTGAATCCCTGGGCAATCATATATTTATTCTAGCCAACAAAAAAATATCCGAGTCATGATCTTATACAACAACTCCCTTTCCTAAAGAATCAACTAGCAATCAAAGGATTGATAGAGAGTAGTAACCGCGGGATAGGATTTAGTTGTATAGTAACTTACAGCAGAGGGAGCATAAGAATAAAGTAAAAAGTTGAATAGTGATTGTAATCAATCAGCTCCTCAGTTGAACACGAAGATGAGATTAAAGAAAGAAACGGATAGCGGGGTGATCGAGGCAACAAAGATGGGATTTGAATTGAAATAGAAAGAGTGTGGAGAATGGAGATTTATTAAACAGAGATGAGATTAGATATTGGGATTGGCATATTACCATAACACAATCATTTCTTCTTAAGACTTTATGCTATGCTTCCTCCCAAATTCAATTGAATGTGTTCCACCCTTGTCTTGCCGAAACGAATCTCTCTAACAACCGAACCTAACCTTCACTTTCACCTTCACCCCTCCCTGTCTCTCTTTTTTCAATATATATTTTTATTTTTACCCTTTTTAAATTTTATGTTTAGTAGTATTATTTCATATGCACAAGTATTGATTCCATTCTTCTCTCTTATGATTTTGTTTAGGATCTCGTGATTCCGTTCTTCCATCGCATGTTAATTCTATGCTAATTGAATAGAATAATGCACATTTTGTTTCTGACCAAATCAAACCTAAGATATAATCATCACATTCCTAAGCTTCATGCCTATTATTATTATAATTATAATTATTGTATTATACTAGTGTAATAATTTTGTTGTGAAAGCATATTAAATTTGCAATTAAAAAATATTATTGAAATTTTTTAATATACATTTCGGATACTTTTTAATATATATATATATATATGGAAGTGTATATGTGTATAAATATTTACAAAAAATATGTATAAAAAATATAGATATTGATATATATTCAAATTATTTACAAATATTTTATATCATTCTAATTTATATAAATATATCTTTTTAGAGTATTAGTTTATAAATACATTTATGTTTGTATATAAGTTAAAAAATAATGAAAAATAATTACATTTAAATCATTAATTTTTTCTTATAAAATATATTTACATTGTAAAGAAAACAAACAAATAACATTAATTAGAAGAAAAAAAATAGAATTATAAGTATTTAAACTTACAAATTTTCAATAAAAGTATAGGATAATATTTACATAATAATTTTTGTTGATTTTATTTCATTTTTGCTAATAACAAATGTTAACTTTAAATTTATTTAGATATAAATCATAAATATTTGTTATTATGAACGTAAAATCTCTCTCGATATTTGACGCAATTATATGTTTAGAACTTAAATTCGAAATCACTTATTGATAAAACAATTTCACTCGAATGAATGCACACACTCCATGCTTCTATTTTTTTTAGTCAAATAATATATTGAGTATTAAATAAATAAGAAATAATTGAATCATATATGACTCCACAGTCCACACTCCCATATAGCATTTAATTTAAGAACTCCCAACAAATTTTCACTTTAAGAATTGAAAATAAGTCTCACAATAAACCATCCATTTTTCATGCTTTTTAATTAGTGCTACCAAGCAAAACATTTTTTAAAATATTAAATAATCTTATATAAAAATCAATTTACACTCTTTCTTTACGTAATCAATTTTACACTATTTTTTTGGCATCATGAGATAGATTAATATAAAATATCCATGAGTTTTGCTAGAGATATATAAAAAAAAAAAAAAAAAATGTTACTACACACCTTCAATAAGATTTCTCATGTAAGCTTACTCCAATCAAAATTTGAAACCTGTTTAAGGATTCGAATTCAGTACACTGATTCAATCAATTCTACACTTAACATCCTCGGCAACAATCTTTAAAGATAAGAATTCATAACAAATTATTGTTTTTAACAGTCAAGGATAATGTAACAACGGAGTTGGTAAATTTTAACACTCTTAATTTCATTGGTCTCAAAATGCAGAAATCTTGAGATTTGGGCAGAATATGAAAGTGGAGAAGATAATAAAGCATGACACTGATATTGAAATCAAGCTCTCAATACCAAATTTAATATAGGACAATTTAGTATAGCATTTTCCTGCTAACCCAAAATACTTTTTTAGGGTTAGAGTGCTCCTCCAATTTAAAGATCACATTCTCTTTTAATGAAGAAAAACTCAAAATATTATATGATAATAAATAAATAAAACTACTCAAATATATACATTGAAGGTCTATTTATTGACCCCCTAACAAATTACTCCTATTCTAAGCTGCAATAAGATCATCCAAAATAAAAAAAAAAAATCTCTAAATAACATATGACGATAAACTATTCCATATCAAAAATCCTAAATTAGTAATGTGAAACTGATAAACAAATTTACATTAATTATGCAATGAGCCATGTGCTAGATATTGGCAAAAGAACTCAAATAATACAAATTAAATAAAAAATTACGCACTTGGGGTAGTTTCAAAACTATTTACCAATCTGAGGCAGCCGGTCCCGCCCAAAACTGGGCAGGACTGGTACCGCCCAGAACCAGGCGGGACTAGGGGGCAGTCCCGCCTGGTTATGGGCGGTACCAATCCTGCCCGTTTCTGGGCGGTACCAGTCCTGCCCAGTTCTGGGCGGGACCAATTCGTGACACGTGTCAGTCCTGCACAGATGGAGCGATGCGTATATAAACTTCGGACGGTCATAACTTTTGACTGGAATTTTTGATTGAGGCGAAACTGGTGGCCATGCGTTCGAAATTGAGAGGAGAAGGCGCTGGCAAGTTCCCAAAAAGGACTTGGTCAAAAAAATTCCCAAAAAAGGCTTCTAAGTGCCTCAAAATTGTGATTTAATCTTCAAACATCCCAAAATTTTCTTGTTTTCTAATTTTTTAATTATTTAGTCAGTTAATTACATGCTATTTTTTATTTTTTTTCATTACTTCTATCAATTTCAAGCATTTCGACATATTGTACACCTCGATCGGACATTTCTATCAAAAGTTAGACCATTTGAAGGACATATCGTACGTCGTTGTAACTTTTTTCGATATTCTAAATTTTATATGGTTTTGTTTAATTTTTTTTGGATTTTTTATATAATAACCCCATTTATCCCAAAGCACAATCATTCCTAACTTTTCCACACTCATTCCACACTTACCCCTCGTTCCACTTATCCCAAAGTGCACTCACCACACAATAATCGGAATTGTAGCACCCCATTAATTCCAAAGCGCACTTGGAGCGGGAAAACATTGCAGAACTCTAGAAATAGGAGTGGAACTGCGTGAGACAAAGTGATCAAATTGAAATGCAAAGAATTGCATTGCGCTTACCCAGAGAGATAAAGATGATGACCAACTTACTCGCACAATTGATCATTCACCATGAAAGATGGACGATCCTTTCTAATTCCCTTTCTCGCTTGGATGTATATGTTTTGGCCACACTAATTTTATACAATTGAGTCACTGATTGACAAAAAGTCTGAGTTTCAGTGTAGTTTCGATGACGGGTTAATCGACTGCGTGCTTTTGACTGGAACAAAAAGAGAAAAGGGAAATTGTCTTCTATTTTTTTTTTGAAAGAGAATTATCAAATTATGAGAGGATGAAAGAGATGATGAGAATGATGAGAATAATGTGTTTAATGGGGTTAGTCTCGATATAAAAAATGAGAAGTATCAAAAAATATTCAATTTTTTCGAATTCAAAAATAAAATTGAAATTTTTTTTTTGTTGAATAAAATATTTTATTAAAAATTAGTTATATATACAAAATCCAAAAAATATCAAACAAGATCATATAAAAATTTAGAAATTATATTAAATAAAATAATATATTAAAAATTATATATACAAAAAATCCATAATATATTAAATAAAATCATATAAAATTAAAAAAAATACTAAATAAAATAATATTAAATAAAAGTAAAAAATATCATATCTATGATGAAGATCAGTCTAAAAATACTTTCAAATTAAATAAAAATAAAAATAAATAATATTAAATGATATTTTACGTCAAAAATCAAAACACGTCAATTTTGATTTTTATTTTAGTCACTAAAAATTTTTGCGACAGAATATTTTGGTCGCAAACAAAAAAATAAAAAAATCAAATTTTCCGTCGCTAACCGATTTAGCGACGAATTCAGAGACGGATTTAGTCCCGCCAAAAATTGGGCAGGACCGGTCACGCCCAGATTCAAGCATGACCAACTGTCCCAGATTGGTAAATAGTTTCAAGACAACCCCAAATTCGTAATTTTTTATTTAATTTGTATTATTTGGGTTCTTTTTGCCGCTAGATATTTCATAAAAGACACAAACAACAATGTTCTTTGACCTTGAAATTCAAAGGACTGCCCCAGTCATTAACCGATGATTGAGGACGGCCTCGGCAGTTGATCTTTTTCGAAAGTCAGCATTAAGCATTGCCTGGAAATCAAGAAAACAACAGCATGAACTGCAGCCTGAATTAGGACTTGTTTGGATAAAGTTCGCCGTAAACACTTGTAATAAAAGAAGATAAGAAGACAAAATGAATTCAGAATTTCTCGTAAGCCAAAATTAACTTATGTATCTAGCATTTTCGAAAAGTTAAATGAGATATTGTTTATAAAAGGTAAGTCTATAAGTTGATCTTAGCTTATAAAAGAAGTTTAATTGTAGTATTTTACTTTCTTATGTTCTTCTCTTATAAGTATTTATGGAGAATTTTTTTTCAAACAGGACCATACACTACTTCACACTTGAATTGAAGTACTAATGGCAACATTTTTTTTAACCAAAAGACACTAGCAGAAAAGGCATTATTACATTGAATTTAATTTTTATGCACCGCTAGTATAAAGATTTCTACACTAAACGCGAGTTCAATGTTGTGGTCCCTGCTGCTGATGAGGTTAAGGATTGTGTCGAGGATCTGGAGGAGGACCTCCTCGATGGTTTCCGACAGCGCAGACAAGGAGCTGACGACGACGACAACAGTGTTGTTGGGGAAGTGGTTACCAACCGCAGTGGACAACGCCGACGATGAAATAAATCATGTGTTCTCGTGGTGTTGCTTTGTTGATTCGTGAAGCTCTTTCTCGAATGCCACTATAAAGTTATGCAAAGTTTGTTCCTTTTTTAAAATATGTTCATGGGTTTGGTTTTTGAACCTTGAGTTTCATTCTTAAGGGTTCAAAGTGCATAAACAAGAAGTTGAGAATGCAAAGTGCTCTCTTTTTAATTAATAAAAAGTTGTGAATTTTTCAACTTCTTAATTTTTTTACATTTTCATTTGGTTGCTATTGTGCCGATGATTAAGTTGAATGCACTTTCGATTATGTTTTTCAATTTTGATGTTTCATTTATGTTGTGTTTCTCTCATGGAATGGGCCTAATTTGGTGTTTTAAAGGTAACTAGTAATTTGTGAAAGAGATGTTGGTGGTCAAGGACAAGGGGTTGTTAGGGGAAAGGTCTTGATCATGGTGGCAAGGAAAGAATTAAAAAAAATGCCGCCGTAAAAAATTCCCTTTGATTTGACAGTGACAAATGAAAGGTTGCTGGAGGAGTAGGAGGAGAAATAAATTTAGTGTGAATTGGATAGATTGCAATCATATGAATAAGATGAATCCAACTGTTGACAAAATTGGTTCATTATAAACCACTTAAGAACCTGGTTCATTGCAATTTTGATTAGGAACAAAGGTGAATTCTATCGCAAAGTCCAAGAAGTTAGGATTTACGGGTGAAACACTAATTTTATCGAAAATAAATGGTTATCGATTGGAACGGAAAAAATTAATAAAAATGAGAAAAAGGTAATTTATTAGAAGTTGTAAATTCCTATACGACTTTAAAGTGTAGGTTTTTTTAGTTTAATTATTTTAGGATTTAGGATTTTAGTTTAATTATTTTAATTTATTATTTTATTTTTTTAATTTTTAGAAATGGACAAATGAGTTAATTTTTTCTCTAATTAATTTTTAAAATAGAATAAAGTAGTTAATTTTTATTATTTAATTATTAATAATTTAAATTGTTTTTGTTTTGGTTTAATATTTTGTATATATTTTGAAATCATTGTAATAAAATTATGAGTTAGGATTTTATTTTATTTAATTTTTGTTTTGTTTTGGTTTAATTATTTTAGTTTGTAATTTTAATTTAATTTATTTTAAAAATTGCAATTGAGTTAATTTTGTCTATAATTAATTTTTAAAATGAAATAAAGTAGTTAATTTTTACTATTTAATCATTAATAATTTAACTTTTTTGTTTTGGTTTAATATTTTACATATATTTTTAAATCATTGTACCTATTAATTACTTTACTAATAATTTAAATATTTTTCATTTCTTTTTTAAAAAATGCATTTGGAAGTCGTAAAGGAATTTACGACTTTAAAGTCGTAAATGCCTTCACGACTTTGGACTTCTATTCATTCAACATTTTTTGTTACTTAATTTGTTAGCACACAGCAAGCAAGAATAAATGCATTGCAGGGACACCAATGGAGGAGGCGATAGTAGTGTAGGTTCATAGTCAATTGGCATTAAAAATGAACACTATCTATAATGGGCAAATGATAATATTATTAGTGTTTCTCTTAATTAAGGTATTAATTTAATAGACAATTATTATCAGATTAAAAAATTATTTATACGTAACATATTTTTAATATAATATTTTTAATTAATTATAAAATTTACAATTTTATTTAATTAAAACTTTGATGTTCAAAGTAATAAATAATTAGCTGGAATATAAATTCTAACAATAAGTCTAACAAAGTAATAAAATTTTAATGTTTAAAGCAAAATATTTTTATCTAACAATAAGTTTTCTCTAATTAATTTTTAAAATATAATAAAGTAGTTAATTTTTACTGTCCACAACCTTATTTAATTCTTGTCAATTGTTATAAGCTGTCAAGTTTGTAGTATATATATGTTACGCATCCATTATAAAATATATATTAGACAATCTATATAAAAAATATATAAATAAAACCCAGGTGTTGATGGCTTGTATGACTTTATATATATATATATATATATATATATATATATATATATATATATATAT
>PYAF01001578.1:81660-121381 GCA_007407185.1 Glycine tomentella | reverse complement strand
TGTTAATTTTTATATTAATTTGTATATTATGTATCTCATTTCGTACATTTTTTAAAAAATAGTCTAAATTGATAATCGGTAATTAATCTCCACCATCTATTATTTTAATAATATATCCTATGATATGGATATGTTTCATTGGTGTAGTAGGAAAATGAAAACTTCATATTAAAATTGGTCAGGAATAAAATCATTTTTGAAGAATCTTGATATATGTATTGGGGTCACATTAAGGCTAATTAAGGTTATATAGCTCATTAGTACTTATAATATTTCAAAGAAATATTTTGTACTCAAATATAAGAAAAAATATTTCTTATTTATTAAAAAATCATTAGAAATATAATCTCAAAGCCACAGACCACAGTACAAGAGTAGATTTCACGTACAACTTCTATAGCTATTCATAAAGAAAAGTCTATCATATGAAACTATTTTTCTATTGTTTTAATATGTGTTTAATTTTTTTAGTCGTCTATCGTTTTTAATTTATTATCATCTATCTTTATTTTTAAATTAAATTTCAATATTTTAAAATTATATTTATATCACAATTTAAATTATTTTTTATCTATAGTACAACATATATATATATATATATATTTAAAGATATCTATTCATTATAAAATTTATTACAATTTATACATTAAAAATTTCAATTCCATATGAAAATAAGATAAATAAATAAACAAGAAGAGGGAAGTTGAAGCTAGTACGTTTCAGCGTGTGTGATACTTTCCTTTCATCTTCTTCTTCTCTCAGCGATAAAAGCAAAACCTAAAATTTGGTTTAGGCATAGGAATCTGTTGTTGAGTTGATCCACCCGGTATGGAGGGAGCATCGTGGAATAGTAGTGTTTGTGTGGCACCGTTTCTGAGCAAGACCTACGACATGGTCGATGATCCTTCCACCGACTCAGTGGTGTCGTGGGGCGAAAACAACAACACCTTTGTTGTTTGGAACGTTCCGCAATTCGCCACAGACATCTTGCCCAAACATTTTAAGCACAACAACTTCTCCAGCTTCGTCAGACAGTTGAATACTTATGTGGGCATCACATCACTTTTTCTCCCACCATTATCATCTTATCTTATTTCTTATTATTATTCTTATTGCTTTTTGCTTATGCAAAACCCCTCTTTTTCTGTTATGGGGTGAAAAGGGATTGAAGGATTGTTTTTCTTTTCTACTGGGGTTATATCTGTGGTTTATGGGAAGCCCTATCTATCTTCTTCTTGTTTTATTTCGATTCCATCTTGCACATTCTACCTTTCATTTCTGTGGCGTCTCATTGATTGGTATTATGAATCTTGAATTTGCAGGTCAGTATTACACCTTCATTGGGTATGCTCGACTTTAGTAAATTTCGCAAAATTTTGGTTAGATCTGAGTTTGCATAGTAAGTTAGCAAAGTGAACTCAATTCTTTCTTTTATTTTTTTGTCTCTTGTTCTATGGGTTAAAATATACTAATTCGTGTATGAGGAAACCGAGATTGATGACCTTCGATAAAAATGCTTTAGATTTTCCCTGTTTCTGCACTGGGATTTAGTTGTTTAGGAGTTAAGTCCGGTAAGTTCATTATTGATCATGAGAAAACTACATGTTTAAATTTTGGTTTTATGGATTAGTTAATGTGATTTTCAGCTTATATGCACCATGATTGAAACTGCCTATGCTTTGTGTTTGGCTGTAACATATGTTGCTTAAGCTAAAGAATTTATGTCATGCAACTAATAGTTTCTTAAACAGAGTCCATACCATCTGTAATTTCTGTCATTAATATACACAAACAATGATGTAGTAAGAATGGAAGACTGCCAAAAACATGGATACATTTTGCTGGTGCTACCAGTGTACAAAATTTATCTTTCCTTGAGAGTGATTGTGACTGTGGGAACTTTAGGCCCAGGGTAGGGTGATTGAAAAAGGGGTCACAGGATATAATTAGGCGTGATTAAAGACAACCTTTGGTATTGTGCTGTTGGAAAATTGTTGCAATGATGTGATATGGTCATAGGTTATGGCAAATATAGGTCCCCTGGTTGGCACTTCTCAGTGAGGTTAATTAATTATCAAAAAATCTATTCTATTGCTCTCTAAGAAAATTTACCGGTATCTCATACACTCACAGATAATATTGTTTAACATTGCCATCTCCTCTCCATGCATAATTAACATTACATGTAGTTTTATCAAGCTGGATTAGTTGTACAGTTCACACACTTCTCTTCTCTTAATCTGTTATTCCTTTTGATTGACAAGCAGGGTTTTAGAAAGGTTGACCCAGATCGATGGGAATTTGCAAATGAAGGATTTTTAAGAGGTGAAAAACAACTTTTAAAAAGTATCAGTAGGCGGAAATCTGCTCATGTAAATGGTAGTCAACAACCATCTCAAGTGCATAAATCAGCTGCTAGAGCATGTGTTGAAGTGGGGAAATTTGGGCTTGAGGAAGAGGTGGAAAGACTGAAAAGGGATAAGAATGTTCTTATGCAGGAACTTGTTAGGTTGAGACAGAAACAGCAAGGGACTGATAACCAATTGCAAAATGTTGGGGAACGTGTGCAGTCAATGGAGCAGCGTCAGCAGCAAATGATGTCATTCCTGGCAAAGGCCATGCAGAGCCCAGGCTTCTTGGCTCAATTTGTTCAGCAGCAGAATGAAAGTAGTAAACATATCCCTGGGAGCAATAAAAAGAGGAGGCTCCAGCGACAAGAAGAAGATAGTTTAGCCACCAAGGATCTCCATAGTTCTCTTGATGGACACATTGTCAAGTACCAGAGTTCCATAAATGAGGCTGCAAAAGCATTATTTCGCCAGATATTGCAAATAAACAATTCTACAACACAATCATCGATTAAGAACCCTGAAGCTTTCCTTATTGATGATGTTCCTTCTGCCATTGCATCAGATAGCAGTAGTTCATCCACTCAGGTTTCTAATGTGATGGTTCCACCTATATCTGAGCTGACGTCTATGGAAGTAGGATCACAGTTTCCTCTCAGTTGTATGCCCAGTAACATATCTGAGGTGCAGTCTTCACCTGCTGTTTTGGGTTTCTGTAGAAGTCAAGGGATGGAGACAGAAAGAAGTTTATTGAATCATGAGCTGAATGTTATGGGGGCTGATACTAGGAACATGGGGGAGATAGATATGATGTCAACTGTTTTAGATGAGGCAGACGAAGCTGATCATTTTTCACCTGACACAGATGGAATTTCTAAACTCCCAGAAATCAGTGATGAATTCTGGGAACTGTTTTTAAGGCCAAGCCCACTTACAGAAGACACAGAGGAAACTAAATGTAGCTCTCTCGTATGTGGTTTGACTGAAGATCAGGGTTTGCCTTCAGAAATGGGAAATAAGCAGGAAAATTTTGATACGATACAACATCTTGACCATCTTACTCAACAGATGGGACTTCATGCATTGGAGTACTAATTGTGTGTATATATGTTACTCACAACTGAAGGTAAACTTTTTAGCTTGCAGCCTCTCACTTATACATAACTTTATAAGCTACTGGCTCTCGTAGTTCCCTGAACTGAAACAAGTGTAAAATCTCCTGTCATTGTCATCGTACCCAATTGCTGTCATTAAAGAGTGAGAACAGTGAGGCAGTAAATCAGGAGTGTTTAAAACAATTACACTGAATGTCTAGAAAAATGTCTGATGTATTATGGTCATACATACACATTACTAAGATAGAAATTTACTACATATGTGCTTCTGAATTTTGTTGTTACAACTTATAACAAGGTATAAAAGTGGGAACGGGAATTTATTTTCATTTCCCCCTTGTTATATATCTATAATCTATTGTATCAAGAAGAATGAGAATTATATGCTTCCTTTCTTTGTTCTTAAAATGCCATACATGCATTGGTATATTATTATCTCTCAATTCAGAGGAGATGAAGTTGGACAGTGTAATGTTTTAATTTCCAACGCTTTTCTGTTGATGATTCCCTGCACAGGTTGAGGTCCCCTTTGCTACTGAGCAGACAAAGCCATCTTACTTATACAACAAAGAAACCTGACAGATCCAACAACTTGATCGGTGCTTTTATCCGCTTGTAATATCGTGTGTTCTGTTTGTCATTAGGGGCTTAAAAACATAGAAGTTCACGAAACTTCATATATCCCCATGTATTTTGAATTTTAATAACTCTGCCCTCGTTTCCAATGCTAGCTTGCTGCGATGATATTTTTGTGGGGTGTTCCGTATAATTGGATCATAATCTCAGATTTTATAGCCTTTTATCTTTTGAATTGCTGGTGAATAACTACTGTTTACTGAAGCTCGAGTTTAACTTCCACTGTACAGTAGGGATGTTCATGGGTATGGATCACCTGTGAACCCGAATCGATCCGAACAGTTTGAGTTGAGTCATTTATGTATTTGGGTCAAAATCGAATCGAACTGATCAAAGTCGTTCATGTACAGGTTGGGTCACGGGTTTAGATTTATAGATCCGTTGATCCGATCCCTGAACTCCCTACCGTACTCCAGCTTGATAGCTTCCACCGCCTGTCCGGGGTTGAGTCCAATAAAATATAATTTTTATTATTTATTTATATATATTAAATTTAAAATCTAAAAAATTTTGACAATAAAAAAAGGTGTGGTACTATAAATGTCTGGGTCGAATGAAGGGTCAGCTCATAATCATCTAATCTCATCTTTGTTGTGAAGGTGTGGTACTATAAATGTCACGAGTTTAGATTTCTTTTTCTTTTGCACTTTTGTGTTCTGTTTCATCTCATCTTATTCTATGTGTTTCAGCTACTTTTGTCCTCTCTCATCTTATCTTCTCTGCGATTCTACTCCAGCTCCTTCTCTGTTTTCTCTCACCTCATCTCATCTGATCAATTAAGCATCAGGTTTTCTTTTGCGCTTTCTATTTCTTTTTCGAAGTTCTTTAACTTCTCGTGATTTTTTTTTGTTTGTATTCATTGGGATTTTGATGGAAATAGGGATGAGAAGAAAAGAAATGGTTCCATTGTTGAGTGTTGATTCAAATTTTTGGGTATAGTAAAACTTATTGTAAAAAATTAATTTGTAAGAAATAATTGTGATTCAGACTATTATAGTAAATCTTATTCAAGAATTTTTTGTTTTAATTTATATTATAAGTCTATTTTAGAAACATTATGTCGATGGTATTAAATGAATCATTTTTACTATTTTCATACATTTGATAATATTGTGTTAATTATATTGAATATTTGAAAGAATCATGATATAAAATAGTAGTTTTAAGAAAAAAAAAACTTAAATGGGTAATTTGTTGACCTGAATCGAACCATTCATGAACGGATTGAGTTGGGTTCCAAATTTTTTTTCCTAAAAACTGAATCAATTAAATTTGATTATGTTGAGTTCTAAATTTGACCAAAATCAATCTAAATCGATTCACGAATACCCGGTTAGGTCAATTCTATCATTGGTTTCATTATCCCTATAACGATCACTAGAAAAAGATATGTGTTACTACTATCCCGAAGCTAGGTGGTGCTATTATGACGGGGGAAGGGTCTACCCTAATGTGTAGTGTTCTCCATGTACATGACCATGTCGTGTGCTCTGATACCATTTTAAATCATACCATTTTAAAGTGTTCCAGTTAAAGGAATTTATTAATGATCCCAACATCAAGTGCAACTGGCTTTCGTATTTTATGTTGATTTTCGTCCAAATCAATTTTTAAGTATTTATTTGAAAGATCATTGAACCTTATTTAATTTTTTTTTTGGTGGCTTCCTTGTTTAAAATTATTGCGTTTCTTGTTATCTGTTTTCGTATAGAATAACATTGCTGCTTCAAATAATTTAACCTTTTAATTAAAAAAAGTCTAGTCTACCCTATCCATTACTACACACCCTGCCCCCGTCTTGATTGCTCTTTTTAAAGAATTTTTTTAAAAAAATTATAAAATTAACAACTTATTTATTAATAAAAATTAATATTTTTACTTGTATAATACACAAAATAAATGTTTAATTTATATAACAAAAACTTATAATTAAAAATTTTAGCATGTAAATTATATTAAATTTATGATAAATAATTTGTTGTATATAAAGTTATTTTAAACATTGGCAATTTTTTTAAAAATATTAAAATTTAATTTAAAATAAAGTTGAAAATATAGATTGAAGAAGATAAAATAAATAAATAAATAAAAATCCTAAAAATATTTAAAAAGTAGTCCTAACAACGCTAATAACACTAAAATGTTACATAGGATAGGATTAAAAAAGGTGTTTGTGGGTCGGTTCAGATTGGTTTTGGCCAAATTTAGGACCCAACCCAATCAAATTTGATCAGTTCGGTTCGGATCGGTTTTCAGAAAAAAATTGAAACCCAACCCAACCCGTTCATGAATAGTTTGGTTCGGTTCGGATCACCGGGTTACCCATTTAATTTTTTTTTTAGAACTACTATTTTATATCACGATTCTTTGAAATATCTCATACAATTAACACAATATTATCAAATATATGAAAGTAGTAAAATTGATTCATTTAATACCATCAACATAATATTATAAAATAGACTTATAATATAAATTAAAACAAAAGATTTGTGAACAATATTTACTATAATAGTCTGAATCACAACTGAATCTTACAACCCAAGCTTTGTTACAAAACTAGTATCCTAATTCCTAGCTGCGACCTTTTCTAAAGTCAAGAAGAAGAATACAATAAAATAATTACATTTACGCTTATATTCCTTAAGCAAGTAGGTACCGTACCTTTAAATCCTAATTGAGAGTTGAAGAATCAAACTTGTCAAACGCTTCTATATGATCTCACAACAAGTCTCTCAATGATGCAAACATAAACTCTCTAATATTATTTGGAATAAAATGAATACGTGAATACCAAAATATGTTTCTATTTATACTAATTTAAAGATATGATTTTAACCAATTTTTAAATGCAATCCTAAATATATTCTATCATATTATCCAATGCAATCTTAAAGATATTTTATTATATTATGCAATGTAATCTTAAAAATATTCTATCCTTTTTTTAATGCAATATTAAAAAATATCATATCTTATTTTTTGAATGCAATCTTAAACATTTATAATATCATATCTTTTTTTATTGTCAAATTATTTTTTTAATTTTTAATATATATATATAATAAAATTTATATTATTATTACGGGTTTACGGATCGGGTCATCGGATCAACGAATATGTATATCTAAGCCCGTGACCCAACCCGTACATGAACGATTTTGATCAGTTCGGTTCGGTTTTGACCCAAATATATAAATGACCCAACCCAAACTGTTCGGATCGGTTCGGATCGATTCGGGTTCACAGATGACCCGTACCCGCTAACATCCCTAAAAAAGAGAGCTTTTCTGATTAACTTTGTTTTTAACGAAGGAATCACGTTAGCACAAAATTTAGGTAAATAATTTTATTTTATTTTATAAAATAATACCCGTTTGCTTTGCTTTGCTAGGTTAAAAAAAAATAAGTATCGGGAAACATTGCCTCCGCATATTAAGAGGTGCAACTACAAGGACACCACCCATCGTGCGTCGCCTCGGCCTTGGTAAGCTCACCCACCGTCACCGTCACCGTCCACCGCTTCCGTCGTAAAGCAACTAATTAAGCTCTCCACGCATCCACCGCCGTCCATGCATTACTGGGTCGTGAATCTCAAGAAGCTTAATCATGGTTTAAAAGGTCTTCATCGAGGCTTCAACGTACACAACATAAATCTTTAATACATTTTAAATATATTAACAAACTTATTCTTTTTTTTTATTATCATGAAATTAGTACAAAATATTCATCAAATTAACTAATATTTGTCAAACAATCTAACTTATTCTCAATCATCTTTAGTGCAAACTTTATTCTACTTATTTTTATCTTCTTATTTCTTCTTAATTTTCTTTTTTTACATTTATTTATGAATTTTTCTTTCTTCAACCGGTTGCATAAAAAATGAAAAATATAAATATAAATAGTTAACAATCATGACAATAACAACAAAGAAAAATATAAAGAAAAAATACAAAATAAAAAGGAAAGAATAACTATGAAATAAATACTAAATGAATTATTCAAAAGACAAACAAATTATAAACAATCTATTTTAATAATCTCTTCTTTTAATCTCTAAGTATCTTATTTGCAAAAATTGTTTGAATTTTAAAATCTACCAATTAATAATAAACTGTTTGAAAACCGTTCATTTTTAATTTTAAAGCTCATTCTAATTTAGATATTTGTTAATTTTAATACTGATTTTGATTTTAAAACTCCAATTCTTTTAATTTGTTTTTTTGTGTTCATCAACTTTGTCCATTCGAGTGTTTATGTCGAACAATATGATTCTAGAAGATTTAATATATTATTTTTCACTTTTGCTTAGTTTTTATATGAATTTTTTTTATCAATTTACGCTAAAAAAAAAAATCACCGCCTAATGCTAAGTTTTTTTTGTTGTTTAGGTGTTTTAATAAGTCTTTAATATTATTTTTCTTGGTTTGTTCTTCTCCTTTGTATTTTAAATCTCTCTCTCTCTTTTTGTTTTTCTTTGGAGAAAATGTTAAAAAATATTATAGAATTATTCTTTTACGCGTTTTGTGTTTTGTTCTATTTCTAGGTATCAAAATGTTTAATGTCTCGTGAGGTTGACTTTCATTCATTAACATTAGAGAATTCACTTGCATGACATACATAGATGAAAATGTAACAAAATAATTACTCACATGACATTCATTAAAATGATGACTCATAGGGATGAAAATGTTAAGATAAATTTTTACTTTGTTATTATTTCAGTCAGACCCAAACACAAGGTCATTTATCCTTTGTTATTTTTCTCTTTTCACCTTTCCTTGCTTGCCTTTTGAGACTTTCAACTACCTCTATAGCCATCATGAAGGAGCATAGTTCTTTTGTCATTGAAAACAAAGTTGTCATATTTGTGTATCTTTAAAGGGATGAAAATGTCAATAAATTGTTTAATTTATAAATATATTTGTCAATAACTCAAATGAATGGAGAAGAGATAAAAAAAAAAGCACCTAAGGAGAAAAAAGAGGGAGGAAAAATAAAAACTCAATCATTTATTAATGAAAAACAATATATAAGATGAAGAAGAATTAGTTGTTACAAGTCTAAATATCAAAAAGGAGAAGGGATAAAAAATAATTCTTAGTAACAAATTAATTTCTATATTCACATGAATAATTATCTCGTGATATTTTTGTTTATATATGTCATGTACACATACTGCGACGAAATTTAATGAGAGGACGAATTTGTCCCAATTTTTATATTTTTGAAGACTAATTTTAACTTTTTAATTTTTAATTTTTAGATACAGACTCCAATATATAAGTTCA
Source organism: Glycine tomentella (assembly GCA_007407185.1). Lineage (NCBI taxonomy): Eukaryota > Viridiplantae > Streptophyta > Magnoliopsida > Fabales > Fabaceae > Glycine > Glycine tomentella. Next base: position 111,988 of record PYAF01001578.1, on the reverse strand, counting down.
GAAACATACTAAAATTGTATTTAAAGTTTATATAGGATACGATTAAAAAAAAAAAAAAAAAAAAAAAAAAAACTCTAGGCGAGACCTGCTGGAATGATGGAGTCACGTTGGTCTTAGCACTTCTTCCTAGGTTAACAAAAGTAAATATCAGTATTGTAGAAAATTGGCGTCCACGCATCCACCACTTCTGCCGTCACCGCTGTCACGCCCTCCGTCTTTTTCTTTTTCAAAAATAATTTTGTTGTTATGGACTTAGACGACTTAGAAGAAGCGCCGATCAAGGCCCCTTCTCGACTCTCCAAGTTCGCGCCAAAATCATCAAAGCTCAAAGCTAAACCAAAATCCGAACCTGTCCCCAAACCTGAACCCAAACCACCCTTCTCCAAACCAGAGCCTCGTGAATTCGTTGCAGTAACTGTCAATAAGAATGGAGATGGCGTCGAAACACTGCCACCAACTCCTACAAAGCCCGAACTCGACGCCACCGTCAAAATGGAAGCCGAACCCAAATCCGAGGAGGCCGAAGACGAACCAGAATCAGTGCGAGACGATCCCATGGACGAAGATACCCCCGAAGAAGACACAGTTGTGCGCGAAATTGACGTCTTCTTCTCACCTTCTGTCGATCCCGAGACTCAGGTCCGTCTTTCTCTATCGCCATTGCTTCTTCGAATCGATTCTGCATTTTTCAAACTAACTTTTCTTTGTTTCTTTTAGCTATACGTTTTGCAGTATCCCTTGAGACCTTATTGGCGACCGTACTTGTTGGATGAACAGTGCGAAGAGGTACTTTTGTGGAATAGTACTTTTTTTGGAGGAAAAAGAAGGAATCATGTTAAGTCCGTGTTTTGTGTTTATTTTTTATTATTGCGTAGGTAAGGTTGAAACCTAAAAATTCAGAAGTGGAAATTGATTTAGCCATTGATCTCGAGTCTGATAATATTGACAAAGAGTTTGCCAACAAATACAACATCACGAAGCAGGTTTGTTCGTTTTCTCTTACAATGTTAACCCGATGATGCTCCTAACTTAACAAACTACAAAAGTAAAAGTAAAATAACTGAGGTGTTGTGTTAAATATGTGTTAGCGAAGGTTCCAGGGCTCCTTGGCTCTGAAATTAGCAATGTAATTGTCTATTTCTGTTGAATATTTTAATGGGAAAGATTCAAGACGTTTCATTGGATGCTGGCAATTGAGGGACCTTGATTCCCATTTCCCAAGATATATCAGTGCTCCCTGATAATATGTGTGCTACTTGTTTGAAATTAGCAGCCATCAAAATGCTTATTTGTTGGTTCCACTTACTGGTGCTATGCATGGTGTGTGAAATAGGTCAAGCCTGGTTAGTTTTGCTAGTTTTCCTAAGGACATTTAGGGTGTGTTTGGATAAATAACTTTTTTAAACATTTATTGGATACACTTACCATACGAGAACTTATGTCATAATTTTGATCATATTTTTTTTAAAATTAATTAAAAATAGCTTATTTTGATAAGTTTTGCTTCACCAAGAAGCTATTTTAAATAAGTTGAAAAGAGTTTATAGGAATTATAAGCCATTGTCATAAGCCCAAATAAGCTCTACATAAACTCTTCTAGATGCCCCCTTAGTGAATAAATGTAGGATTAAAGGATGAGATTTGAATTACCCTAAACTTTGCAATTTTATTAGCTTGTCAATGTAATTGGTGCATGATAATTAACACACTTCAATTTTCAACATGTTGATATGGTAGTGATAGTGTTTCACATATAGGTAGTTTCTGCTTCTGATCATATATTGATTGAATGTGCAATGAAATTTTAGCCTTGATTGCTTCACCAACTAGAATACCATTTTACTTGCATCGAAGGCCTTACTGACTTTACTCTGCTCTACGATTTTTCTTCACTGCTTTCTTCCTACCTGTATTGTTTCTCTGTTTGGCATTTCTTGACTGAACCGTGACCGAACAACCCAAATCACGTATGCACTGATTTGGGATTTGGGAGCACCAAATATGTTATTCCTTCAATATCTGAGGGTACTGCATTGGGATATACACTGATTTGGGAGCACCAAATAGAATACTACTTGTATTGTTATACTGCATACATTGATTATTACCAAACTTTCTTACGTTATTATTGTAATTTGCTATTTGCTTTATTATAGACTTGAAATATTCAATTATTATGTTATTTGTAAGTATTTTTATTTTTATATTAAGTGAACTTTTCCAAGTTTATGAATCGAGTTTATAGAACTTCCACGAGTTTACGTAAACTCTCGAGTTTGACAACCTTGCTTTCAATTCTCTTCAGACTTTATCAACTTCGTGGAAGCCATCTCATGCTAATGGATGTGCTGTTGGGCTTCTTATGGGTGATAAGGTAATTATGTCTCCCATTCTATTATTTGAACAACATTGTATTAGGTGTGCCAATGCAACATGTGAGATTATTGTCCTATTTATTGAACATTTAATACTAAATCCAATAAATTAGGATGGGAGTCTTTTGCTGAAAATACTTCTTAGGATGGGTTTCTTTTCTTCTTGTTTTTAGATGAGATATATCTTATTCAGGTCTTGAAGAAAAGTAGGAACAATTGTAAACAATAGGAATACACACAATAACCAAGAGGGGGAGGGGTGAATTTGTTTAAACTTGGCCTTTTAAAAAACTTTAGAAAATCAGAGTTATAGGATCTTAATCACAATTGAAACAAAAATACTTCAAATCAATCAAACCACTCAGTCCAAGATAACAATTGCTTAACACAGAACTAGTTGAGTAATGTAGATATCACCAAGAACCATAGATCAAGATAGCAAGAAAAGATTAAGGAATAGAAAACAACACAAGAATTTATATTGGTTCACTTCTCAAGAGAAGCTACATCCAGTTCTTCTAATCAACACTAGATTAGAGTTCCACTATTATCAAATTTCAGTTCTTACAAGTTTTACAACAATCACTCTTTATCAAACTTAGATAAAAAACAGAAATCTAAAACCCTCTTAGATTCCTAATGATCAAGACATAGAGAACCCTTCTCTACTCTTCCCTCTAGAGAAACCCACTCTAGAAAAAGCTTAAAGAACCCTTTACAAAAGCTACAAACATCCAAGAATTCAAAAACGAATTTACAACAAGAGTTAATAGAAAGAGACAACCTGATGATTAAATGAATATGATTTACCAATCAGAGTTGAAATCCTGAAATCAATTTCAGACCTTTCTCTCCAAAAACTTCTTTGAAAACATTGTCCAAAAAATCTTTCAATACACCATGAAGATTTAAAAGGTGGACAAGAACTATCTAGCTCAAAAAATCCTTTCTAACTTTGAGAAGGCTAGTGAGCGCTTTGAAATTTCGAAGTCAAGAGTTGTATCTTTCAGACAAACTCACATTCTATTTATAACCAACTTTTGTAACAGACTGTAATCGATTAAATCTCCATTATAATCGATTAAATTGTCATATGTAAACGATTAATCTTTCAGATAATCGATTAAAACGAGTTGTAATCGATTAAACCAGACATGTTTTAGTTCTGAAATAAGCTAATGTAATCGATTACAGAATGTGGTAATCGATTAAGGTAGACATGTATAATTTCAGAATAAGCCTAGGTAATCCATTACAGATTGTGGTAATTGATTAAGGCAGCCTTGCATATTTTAAAATGAACTTGTGTAATCGATTACAGTATAATGGTAATCGATTAAGACAGATAATCATGATTTACATTTTGTGTTATGTAATCGATTACGAGTAGCTAGTAATCAATTAAAGTGTTTTTCATGGCTTTTCCAGAATCAAACAAAAGCTGGTAATCGATTATATCCTTGAGTAATCGATTAAAGCAGTGATATTTTGTGTTTCCAAAAACTTAACCATGAGAAATTAACTTTTTTGTAAAACATGAACAACTTTAATGCTTTAGTAAAATCATGTATGCATGTTAATGGTCATGTTCATGCAATGCAAGGATCATAAGATTAGCCTCTCATACACTTAACCCATTACAAATGCCTTGGCATGTGAAAAGCTAAAATCTTCCTTCAACAAGCTTCATCTTTGACTTGATCTTTTTCAAGCTCCTCCTATATTCAACAACAATTACTTTATGTGTTTTGTAATGAAAAAGTTCATTGAAAGGCTAATGTAGTGAGGAGTACTTTACACGGTATGATTCAATAAAGAGTGAAAAAGGGGAAAACGAGGAATACACAACATGCCTTGAAATTAACTTGACTTCTCCCTTTCCATATAAGAAAGACCTTGGAATACTACATTAAAAGAAAAATAATTGAGCATGCTTTTGTAAAAATTTATCTGGTTTGTTATTATGTGTTAGATTCATACATGATTCCCTTAAAAATAAAATTCATAAATGATTCACCCAGATAGCTTGATATGCTTTATATTTACTTATTGCTGACTGTATTAGCATTTTAAAATATTTCATAGTTTAGACCTGTATGTGTCTATTACCACCAACTTTTGTGTTATATATATATATATATATATATATATATATATATATATATCTTGTTTCTTCTAATAGCTTGAGGGTTTCATGAATTGTGAATTTGTGATATTCAAGTTGATTGTTTAATTTAGAAAAAAAATTGAAAATTAGCCTGTCTTTTTCTTGGTTACAGTTACACCTGCATCCAATTCATGCAGTTGTGCAGCTCCGACCAACATTACAACATCTTAATTCTGGTGGTTCAAAAAGGAAGAACGCTGACTCTGCTGGAGCAAATGATACTGGCAAAAATGAGGGCTCACATGCCGAGAAGTCTGTTGCTACATCCAAAAAGCAGGTATCATGTATTTTTTTCATTCATGCATATTTGTTGTTTTATTATAGAAATTTAAATGAGACTGCACAAGTGGAAGGTGCAGGAATTATAATTTCTACAGATGGCACTGATGTCTTGGCAATCTTGAAATATTTTTCCATGTACATTTGAGTTGGATCAATGTTTATGTTGCTTTACAGGAATCTGGATCTCAATTAAATGTAGGTTTAATAAATCCATTACAGGCATGCATGCTTGGTGATTACTGATTGTACCCCCCTCCCCCCCCCCAACAAAAAAAAAAATGAAAGTGAAAAATGTTTGGTTGTTGTTGCATGCTTATAGGAGCAATGGCTTTGTTCATAAATTGCTAAATTTAATATTTAGTCACTAGCAATAGGTTTGTTGCAGTATCACACTACATCTTGTACTTTTTTTTTCTGCTGCTTGTATTCTGGCAAGGCTTATTTTGTAATTTCCTATTGGCTAATTGATTCCTCCTTCTGTTGCAGAATAAGCAGACAGATCCTTCTTCTGAGCAAAAGAGTGATGGTGATGAGGTATACTAGTCGTTAATACTGCAATGTAGTTTACATGTGATTTTTTGTTTGTAACAAGTTTATGTTATTCTTAAATAGGCATAGAATTATTAGCCTAATTATTTTTCTGTATTGCATTGTGCATTCGTTTTTCTAGATAATTATTCTGTATATTAATCCTTAGGCTGAGTGTGTTTTCCAGTCAAGCATTTTCACATAAATATTCTCTCCTGCCTCAAGTCATAAGTTGGCATCAGATTGGGTTTTGTATATATTTGCATTTTTGCCAAAAGAATTTCTTAATGGTGATTTTGTTTCTTAACTCCATTTTGTTATTCCCCCTCCTGTTCTAATCAGCCTTTCTTTTTATTTCTATATCCTGTGCAGTGCTGGGTTCCTCTAAAGTACCATAGCTACAAGAGTGATATCTCTTCTAGATATTTGCAGCAAATGGTGGCACAAGAGAGTTCTCCAATAAACTTCACAATGAGAGCGTAAGAATATGTCCTATTGTCCTTATTCACTCTTATGTGACATGTAAATTACTAAATTTGTTAAGTTTGTAAATCTTTGATTCAAGGTATGATTATGTTACTGCACTGTGTCCTGGAGGGAGCAGCAACAATTTACCAAAAGGTCCTTCTAAAAGGTACCGTCTTCCTTTAGTTTCAAATTTATTTAATTTTTGGCCTTTAGTTCTGACTAAATTTTTTCCATTAGCTGTTTTATGTAGGACTGTCACTCTTTTTCCTTCTGTACCTGCAAATATGTCCAATTCTGTCTATTTTTCAATTATGTTCTTTGTCTTGTTTCTGCCCACTTCTCAATAATATGCTTATTGCTCTTATAATTCTCTATTGATTTTGTTTATTGGTTTGTACTATTGTTATTGGCTTATAATTTTGACTATTCATGTGTGTATGCAATTTTAGGTATCTTCTATCATTGCCCGTGGAAGAGCGTCTTAAGAAAATGCTCGAGGTTTGTAAAATTGAGTTTGATTTCTTTTTGTTGATGAGAAAGGGGCATTGAGATCTAATAACATTCTTCATCTTACTTCCCATGCTTGTTCATAGTTGACTACATTCATTTTTTTAAGAAGATATTCTCTATTCCCAAATTACTTCTGCTGTTTTATATGTGTGTTAACTGGTAAGTTATTAGTGGACATTTTTCTCTGCAAATAACCTGGACATGAGCACCAAATTGCTTATTTTGGTAAGATGTCAAACACTGAAGTTTCTGCTTTTGATATGAAAAGTGTTTATATTTTACCGGGATGCTACAAGGTATATAGGCAATATACTGTTATCTATATATTTTTAACATGTGTCATAATTAATTATTAAAGGACTTGTTGTGTGTTAAAGTGTAACTCTTACATCGTGGCAATAGAGAGAAATAAACAAGAAAAAGGAAATTGCATATTTGGGTGGTGGCACACACGTCACAACCGATGTCTTTCAATTAGATTGGTTATTGAACTAATAAAGGCATTGATTCATAGTTTATTGATTTAACTGAGGTTGAACTGGTGATAATTGAATATATTCATTTCTGCAAGTAATATATTTGCATAAAATGTAATAAATTAATGCAAAAATTTGAATTAACATCAAAGGACTATATACTACAAAATAAAAAATTAAAAGAGTTAAGTTGATAGATATAAGTAAGAAGTATCAATAAAAATAAATAGTAAGTTATTAACTTAAATACACTAGAGTGTGTGATATTTATTAAGATTTTGCATGATATATATATCAAAATTAACATAGGTTTGGCAAGAGGTTATGTATATCATAGATAGGGAAATTTTAATTTCCCCCCATATAAGAATTCAACTGGTTATGAATTGAACCAGCTGGTTCTTGCCAGTTCATGCACAATTTCACAGTTCACTGACTGGTTTCCTGATAACCAGTTAAAAAAGCAGATCAACTTATTCCTAGTTGAACTGGACAATCTGGATTCTGGCCTAATTTTCTCAACTCTGGTCTCAACTGAACCAAGTAATATAACAACCACCACCACCAAGCCTTTTCTTTCTAGGCAGGGTAGGCTACAAAGATCAAATAATGCTGTAATATTCTATTGTGAATCATGTTTCTGTATGCTACTTTTTATAACTTGTCTAACAGAGCTCTTTATGATAGAGTCGTCCACTTCATCGTTTCAGTGCTATTAAGCACTTTGCTCCAGAATATTCTGAGAAGGAACTTCTAGGATTCCTGCAGCAGCATGCAATATTGGTGTGGGGACTATGGACTGCAAAAAGTTCATTGCTATATCCTGATGGTGGTGTGGAAACTTTGGCCAGAGATTATGCCCTACTATTGTTTAGCAAGAACTTGAAAGTTCAGTCTTCCGATGTGAATATTCGAGGAGGTGAACTTGTTAATCACGTGAGGAACTGCCTGAAGATATATGGCGTGGAAAGAAATGATCTTGATAAATCTACTGGAAAACCAAATCCTTACTGGAAGTTCAGAGAGCTTCCTGACGAGTCATTCAAAAAACTCTATCCAGATATTGTTGAGAAACAGGAAGAACTTTTCAAAGGTTTGGAACAACAGTTATCTAGTTTTGCTTCTAATGTTGGAAAACGTAAAATTGGTAAAAATGCTGTAGCAAACCAAGGTGTGAACAATGAGGTTCATAAATCAGAAAGTTCTGATCAACGGGTAAAAAGTCTGGGTGGAGTGCCTCCTGGGAAAATGACCATGTCAAATGAAACCCGACATGCCCTGCCAATTGCCCTCAAGAAACTTTTTCAGACTTACAAAGTTTGCAGGTATGGTTATAGAGACATCTATCCTTTTGGTGCTTTCCCGTTTTCAATTGATCGTTGAGATAATATTTGGAAGCACAAATATTGGTAGTTAACTTCATACCGCTTTACAAGGCTTTCATATTTGTCAATAGTCAATACTTTTTGTATTCATACCCTTATTTAAGATTTGTGATTTATGTTAATTTTAAATATTGTATTATAGTCGTGTTATGCACATGATTTTTAAAATGTTGTATTACCATGTTCAAACCATGCTTATGGCTGTGGTTTTTTAGTGTATTTGCTAAGGAATAGAAGAAATCTTTTGAGCTAATATTCTTTTATAAAAACAAAACAAAACAAAACAATGTTTTATATCTGATTCCATTGTCTTGTTAATTGGAATTTTTGTTCAAGAGGGTTTGTTGAATGATAGAGAAGATATTGAAGGATTTGCCATGGACATGGGCAGGTGATCTGTAGAGAGATAATCTTGTTAATTGAGATTTGTGTTGCAGAAATAGGGGGCTATGGGTCTGGGAAGTTGTTCTCTAAAATATTTCTTTGGCAGCAAAAAGGTTGTGGTGGTTTCCTTTAGAAACAAAATTCTTCATGGTGGTTTTTTGGATTAAATCCGGTTTAGATTAATGCCACTGATGCCAGTCCTTGAAAATTTCATCTCAGGGATATGCATCTTTCTGATCACTTACTTTATCACTCTTAGTCAGGATGATGGCCATTGCTTGAGGGGAAAAATCTCTACCAATTGACATTTCCTTAAAGTGAAATTGGTTCTATATTTTTATCTTGTTGTTTGGGTGACTGTTGTCTAATGCTTCTTCTATCTATCTTGGCAGCTTCAAATTGATATCCGAAGGATTGCGGGAAATGGCAGTTTCCAAAGCTATGCTTTCAAAGGGAGATTCTAAAATGGCTGTGGATGCAGCTCACAGTCTTGATGGTCCACTTAATGAGTTGATGGCCATCATAAGTGAAGTTGCTTGCGAAATCCATGGTTCTTATGTGCTGAAATCATCACCTGATGATCCATTCAGGTTGTTTTTCTCTTCCCCACCCCATCCCTAAAAGTAAAAGAGAACATTGTTTTCACTCCATGGGAGTCAAAGAATTTTAAAAGCAAGTAGTACATTCCATTTGTTATATAATGCTCAGGAGTGCATTGGTCCTTTCAGGGATGTTGTAATCGACATGCTTCGTGGAAGTGGACCCAATGCCAAGCTGAAGAAGGCTGAGATACTTGAAGCTGCAAGAAGAAAACTCAGTAGGGAGGTTGCTAACAATGAATATACCAAGGTAGTTTGATCTTTTTCATGAGGTGGCTATGGTATACTAAAGTTTTATCTCAATTTTTGTCAGTGTTTTCCCTTATTAAGGTCCATGCACAGGTCTGCTTAGCCTTTTGATAAATGTTCATGATGGTTGAAAATTTAGATTGAATAGATAATTTCACCCTATTTATTATGGTTGAAAATTTAGATTACATAGATAATTACACTCTAATTATTATGCCAAAATGCAGTAATTATATTATAAATAAGCAAATAGGATAAGTGTTGAGATATTAACAAGACTTTTATAAGTGTTTTTTGAGACATTTTTAGAATAAATTCTGAATCAGGATCATATAGGAGATAAACTGGTTATTGATTGATTTGTCTTTATTCTGTTCCTTATTTTCTCCTAATTTCTAGAAATTTGGTTTCCTATTCTAGACTAATTGTTGCATGTTGCAATAAGGAATCCTCCAGAGACAATGGGCCAAAAAAAAACCTGGTGCAATACTGCCCAATCTCTATACATGTCAGAAGTGGCAACTTCCTTAAAATAAAACATTAGCAAAGCACCAAAGAATGACCATAAGCATAGCCAAGTCCCATAACATATTGAGAGGCAGCGAGGTAGCTTTTGAGATGCAAGCACACGGTTCTAACCAAATGAACCAAAGGGCTACAAAAACTGCACATTGTCTCAGTCTTTTGCCTCCTTTTTGCCAAAACCTTTAAATGTTACTAGCAGAAACTCTTCTAGAGTAGGGTACCCACACCAAAGTCCAGCTAAAATCCCCCAAACTATGTTCCATAAGGAAGTTGCCGTTAAGTGTGCAATAGCTTATGAACTAGAACAATACATAATGTATAGAATAGTCTGGGGTCTATTGATTGAGCTGGTAATTTGTGTTAGTTCTATTTAATACTATAGTCCTGGCAAAAGAATTTTCTTTAGAGAGAGTTTTGGAGTTTCTAAATTTGTTTTTCTACAAGAAATCTTTGGTGATTAGGGGAATGGATTTCAAATTGTCAGAAGGATTTACATTATTTGAAGAAACATTTGGCACTTAAATTTTGTAGTATTGTACTATGGCCCTGTTTGGAAAAAAAACATTTCAATAGACACTTTAAAAGAAGAAAATAAAAATGTAAAATGAATTATATAAGTTAAAATTAACTTATGCATAAGTTAAAATAAGCTTTTGGAGAAGCTAAAAGAGCGAGCTTCTGCAAATTAGTTTCTGTTCAAGCTATTTTTAACTAATGAGTGAAACTTATTTCATTTTACCTTGTCTTTTTCTCCTATAAGTACTTATTGAAAAGTTTATTCAAATAGGAAATATGCAATGTTGAGAGCTTTTCGTTGCTTCTAATGATGAGTTGAACACCGATAATAATACACTGCATATTTGCAGTTGAAGATATTGAGCTTTTTGTTTTTGGATACGTAACTTGTTGGCTCTTGATAGTTTTACAGTTTACATCAAGTATCTTTGTGGTGTTTACTTTTCTGCTGGTCTTGGTTATCTAACCTAGAGAAAGGATTTAATATCCCTTTCCAATTCTGGTCTAGTCATATTAAGGAAGGTCTCTGCACTCTGGGGAGGGTTTAACAGAAGTGAATTCTTTTTTTGAAGGGGTGTGAGCCTTATCTTCAGCAAGATCTTTGGCTTTCTAATCCATGCTCATCGCATGTATTAGCTAGCCACAGCTCTGTATTGCTTGATTGATAGGTTGTATATTTCTATATGTTATACTTTTATCTTTTTTTCTAATATATATATATATATATATATATATATATATATATGTTATCTTTGCTGAGAAAAAAAAAAATCTTTGTGTTGTTTACATCAAGTATCTATTACTTTCCGTTGATAGTTTTGCGGTTTACATAGTATCATTAGATTAATAGCCTATATATATAATGACATTCTTGCATGCTTAATCACTGGTCAATTTGTTCAGAATGATGAGCTGTTGATCAAGTTGAATGTATTTAATGTTTCAGCAACAAAAAAAAAGAGTTAAACTATGTACTTGACCATTATATATAGGGTTTTGAATTTTGATCCGTTATTAAAATTGAAAAAAAGTTTTTATCCTCGACATGCATAAAGCTAATGTTTTATTCCATATACTCATGCATATCTGCGCGTTCGCTTGGACTGTTAACGACCAAGATTAGAGATTGAAGGTTTTATTTATTTATTTACTTATTGTTAACAATAGAGCATTGAGTACTGGAACATGGAAAGGGTGCAAATAACTAAGGTAGAAACAAGGAAAGGGAACCTCGTACAACCTAAAACGAGTAGTTGCTTCGGACTTTGATCAATTGCTTTAAACAATGTTGCCTGCGTAGCCATATTAATTGAAATCAGATAATGATCTTGACATGGATGGAACAATTGTTGCAAAATCATTCATAAATTTGATCATGTTTTCCCCATTTCGTTTCAATTAATATTGCTTATTATCCTAATGGTTGTTTTTTTAAAAACAATTTCAGGTCATGAGTGAGTTATGTGTCTCAAAAGGTTCTGTTTGGGTCTTGAAAAGCGGTGATGGAAGCAAGTAAGCAATTATCCGAAGTCCCGCTAATTGGTTTGAGCAAAAAGTTTATTGGGAGCGTTTAGCCGAGGATTGAACTGCCCACCTGCTCATAATTCGCATGAATGGAAATCATACTCGCTACTGCTTTCTCATTAGACTAGAGGTTATTGGTCATAGTCATTATTCTCAAATATTCAAATCTTTTCCAACTTTTTAGCTTTAGATAAGGAGATAAAAATAGAACGAAAAAAAAAAGAGAATATTTTTTATTGTTTGAATTAAAAGAAAAAGGTAGAGAAGTTAGATGAAAGAAAATAGGAATGGCCAAAGATTGCACCATCAGCTATTAATGGAAGTTACATGAACTGATTTTTATCCACGTTTAAATATGTGCAATTCTTTTCCAACTTTAATTTTTTATAAGGAGAAAATAAAAGGAGAAAATGAAGATATTTTTATATATTTGAATTGAAAGAAAAATGAAGTGAGAAGAAAATATAATGACATCTCAACTTTTAAAATGTAACGAAACATAATTAAAATAAGGGTATATATTTATTTTACCAATTCTTTCCCATCCTGCCCCGTTTTCTTCATCAGCGAAAAATAAGTTTTCTTTCGTCTTGTGTTTCTTCTTTTCGCGGTTTGTCTTTTCAAAAATGTTATTGTAACTTTCCTCCAAATTTGATGGCCATTTAAAATATCAAAAACCTAAGGTAGCACACAATTTTTAATGTCATTTTTTACTTTTCAATATCTTTGAGAATCGAGGGTGTAAAATTAGTGATTCAAGCTCATCTTAGTCAATTATAGGGTTATTCTTATTCATGGGTTGGATTGCTTCAGTTTTAAGAGAATAAAAATGAAGTCAATTAAAATGTTTGAACTAATTAGAAAGTGAATTTGAACTAATTAGTTCAAATAAACATTTTTTAGTCATAATAACGTATTTTGCATTTAAGTAAAAGTAAAATAAAATCAAAGAGAAAGTTTTAGTGGATTGATTTTTTCTCACAATAGTCACATTGAGGTTTGAACTTGCATACTACTCTAAGCTTCCCACCACTAGGCTGATTCTAATGGTTTAATTGATTGATTCATATAATTGTCCCTTTTAACTGAAACAATTAGGGGTATAAGTTATCTGGGTAGGGTTAAATTTAGTTTATTTTTCAATCCAATCCAGTTAAATTTAATTGGATTGGATTGAGTTAGTTATAAGATTGGATTATTAAAAAATTGTCATATTTTTAAGTCTTGGAAAAAAATTAGAAAAAACTTTAAACTAAAAAATAATAAGGATATTTTTAAAATTAGTATTCATAAAACATTAAACTACTCATATGATAAACATAAAAAATAAATCATAAATATATACTTGTAGTATCATTCATAAAATAATATATTATCTTAAAATAAATAAAAAAAGATAAACTCCAAAATAATGTAAGATTTCTATATTAATAATTTAATTGTATGCGGGTTGAATTTGATTTTGATCAGGTCTAAAACTCCAAACCTTTCACCAAATTCAATTTTAATTAGGTTCATTAAATTAAAATCAATTAAATCCAATGATTCAATTTAACCTACAAAAATCAAATTGGATTGAGTTGAATTGAGCGAGTTCGTGGATTAAGTCCAATCCGTTTACACTCCTAAAAACAACACTGGGTTGTACATAGAAGAAGGTAGAGAGAATGTGGTTATAAGGTAATTGATCTTATTGAAAATATTCATTTTATTTTTGTTTTGATCAAATTGTTGATATTTTGTTTTGGGTTGAAGTCATAAATATCTTTCATGAGAAACAATTTCACTCAAGTGGGATAAGATTATGAGTGACAAACCTCTCTTTCCAAGTCACAAAAATATGGATAATAAATAACAAACTTGATTTAATGATTATATTTTATTATACTTAAATACAACTTTGAGTTTTCTATTTTGTTCAATTCACAAATTTAATTACTTTATTATGAAATAGAAGTATTTGGCCTCTCTGTTTTAAAAAATCTATAATTTTAGTTTAGTTTTTAATTTTATTTATATTTTAATTAATTAAATTTGCTAGTAAGTTAAATGGATATGTTAAATCTAAGGTTGAATTGGATTAAAGTAAAAGTAATAAAACTTAGGAAAATTGAAAATACGAGGAGATTTGAACACCTCGGGTGGAAGAATTTTGTTAGGTAACCGATAATACGTAATCAAGGTTTTTTAAAATGGATTGCGACTGTGATTTTTTGGCCGCAACGTCATCAGCTTCATTTATATGTAATTTCTCACAATACCAAGAATGTGACGAAACTGGGATGCAATTTAAAAGCTTGTATGGAATGCTCTAGGACCTGGAGTTGTTTCTAGATGGCAACCATCACTGAAACAGGTGAGAGGAGTTAAACTTGAATGGAGTGAGTCAGATCAGAAGTAGCAAATTTAACTTGCATGTGCTCTTTGTCAGAATGCTCATGTACATCTCTTGGATGATCCATTTAGTGCTGCTGATGCACATACTGCCACAAATTTGTTTAATGTAATTACATCTTCCTTTCCTTTACTTACTACATTAATGTTTTATGTGCATTTCAAACATGGCTTTGAATATAAATAGTGGACGTAAAACAGTAACAATTTTGAAGTTAATTATTTCATTTTCTCCATTTGACGCCACTTATTAAAGAAAAGAAAAACTTCAGCGTACGTCCTTCATATAGGCTGAAGTTGTTTTTCTTCCTTGGTGACGTTAAATGGGGAAACCCTAGAGAAACTGGTCCTTGTCATCATTTGTAGACCTCAAGTGAAGAATTCCAAGATCTTGTTAATATGCTCAGAAGAAAACTGCTGGTTTTGACAAAAGCCTATGTTATACTACTACTTAACATGCATATAGACATTTCAACTTCTGCTAGAGAGATTAAACAAGCTTTCATGGAGAAGCAGTTCAAAGCAGCAAATGGAAATCAGTTAATAAAGCAAGGAGATATGCGAGACACGGGGTTAAAGCTTTAATTACAGTATTTGAATTAGATGAAATGCTATACGGTTATAGAAATGACTTTTAATAAGCATTTAAATGAAGAAAATAAAAAGATGAACTATTTTTTTTTCTTTAAATTATATTTTAACAATTCAACTTTAATCAATTTTTTGAGTAACTATGAATTGTAATGGAAATAAAAGTATTTTGATTGTCATCATATATAAGCATTTCGAATTTATCTAAGTTATGATGTGGATGCATGTATTTGGATAAATATATGTTGTTAAAATATTTGTTGTGAATTAGTATTAATCAATAATTAATATATTATCTTTTAGTATAGTAAATCGTTAATTATCATATATGTATTACATATTGTTTTAGATGAGATTAAAGATAAGATTGATTTTATGATGGGTTGGATCAATCATTCAATAAATTATCAATTGAGAGGTCTTTATTTACTCTGCTAGAAGATTATAAATTTGTTATCTCATTAAATAAATTTATTCTCTATGATTGTATCTTTTTTAGTCAAATTCTTTTAAATAGTCTCCTAGAAAGTGGACAGTAGTCCGATTAAGGTTAGTTAAGTGTTTTTATTGTCAAGCCACACTCGTGGAGATGAATGCGAATTTAACTATGTCTTTAACACCCTTTTAGGTTTTATCACCTTTTAGGTTTTATCGCTATATTTAAATGCTATAATTTAGCTAATTTTTATCTATACGTACATTTATTATTTTTTCTGATACTTTTGTATCGATCCGTGGCTTAGTGTACATTTTTTCCCTCTCGAATGTATTGTAATCAACCTATCTATGCCTTATTGTTTCATTAATAATCCACCAGGGTGCTATTTTCATATAAGCTATGCAATGAACCCAAGGAATGTAAACTTTAAAGATAGCAAGTATCGAAGTGGTTAGGGAAAAAGTTGTAACGTCTACTTAATGAAAATTGCATTTCTTTTTATAAAGGACAAAAGCAACAATGCAACATAAACTATTCAATTTTAAAATTGTACATGAGTATAATGCAAAACATGAAAAAACTGCAAATTGGTTTAATAAAATCTGTAAATGACGTAATGAAACTCCATTCTCTGAAGGATGAACTTATGTAAGTCCCCCATTTAAAATATAAAACTTCTAAACAAATATGCAAGTGGAGCAAGTGGATGGAATATAAATATCGTCATCAAGTCTTTTGGTCCGGCCAGCATGCATTTGATTAGAAGATTAATGACAATAGCCCGCACTCAACATTCGACTAAAAAATTGAGGGTAGATTTTGTTGAAGAATGCTACAAATAGACTCTTAATAATTTATTTTATTTATAATATAGTGAATTTTATTGAATAATAGACTTTGTTAGAAAGGATGTAATATTAATTAAGTGATTAATTAATTTTTTTCATAGATTAATCACAAGTAAAATTGATGAATATCTTGTGACCATATCATGTTAATCAAACTATCAAGAATTTAACACAAAAAGAGATAGAGGTATATTTAAATTGATTTGGAAAAAGGTAATTAAATAAGACTTAATGGAGTGGATATAGATTGATGAACGATATGTCTTAAGACGAAATGGAGAAAAATTATAAGCTTAATGGAAGGTTAAACCCATTATTATCTTTGTGTTTCATATGGTTTTTTTTTTATATTTTTTTCCTCTTCATCTCTTTCCTCCTTTCTGTCTTCTTTATTTTTAATTTTTTTCTTCAAAATCATTGTATATATTATTTGGTTTATCTATCATCAATTTCTAATTAACTAAGATTAAAAATGTTATTGATATTTATTTATTAATCAAACTTGTCTATAGTATGTTATCCAATACCAACAACTTTCACCATCTAGCTACTATTGAGTTTTTTCTACCAATATATGTGAAGTCACTTGACTCACAAGTTAACTAGAACAATAATAATTTTAGAATAAAACATATTTAAAAAAATTAATTGCGGAAAAATGAGATTTGAATAAGAAATATTGAATTTTGGGAATTGAGTTGATAGTGTATAAAGGTGAAAACGAAGTTTGAGACCTACTACGACAACGAAGTAATTTCTGCATTGAAAATGCATAAATTGGCTTGGCATCCATGCTTGAACCACACGGTACCCCACTACTTAAGCAAACTGGTGAGGACCAAAAAGTACTTCTAAAGCCCAAAGTAAGTTAAGGATAAGCTACTTATTTCAAATGACTAATCAAACTTTTATCTCTCACAAGTTCGTAAGTTTCATCCAGTCTTTTATTTTTAATTTTTGAATGAATTTTTCATAAAATATATTTTCGTTTACTTTCTGTAAATATTATATATTTTTCGTTAAGTATTACGAATTTCAAATTTTTCTAAAAAAAATAATGTGTTTCTTGTTTGACTTTCTTACTTCGATGGATTAAATAAGAAATTCATAGCATTTAAAGAAATAATAATAAAAATAAGAACAAATAAAAGAAATTATTAATGACAAAAAGAATATTTCACCAAAAAAAGTGTTACTTAAGAAAAAAAGAAGAAAAAAAAGATCAAATAAGAAAATCATATTTTGTTAGAAGGAAAATCGTAAATTTGTTAAAGACTAAAATTAGAAATTAGTCTTTTAAAATTTTAACAAATTTCAATCACTACAAAAGTTTTACAAAATATAAATTAGTCTATTTAAAATCGCAGTATTAGAAAATAAAAATGCTGTTTTTGAAAAGATAAGCGTTATGCTTAGCAACCGTATGAAAGAAGTTATACAAAATATCTTTATAAGCAAAAAAAAAGCGCAGGAAAGAGTTTACCGAGTCCTTACGCGTTGTTTCCACCCACCTAACAAAACCCTTCCGAAACACAGAGATAGATAGATTCATAGATAGTGTTTTTGTTATTGGAAAGAAAAGAAGATGAGTGAGAATTTGATGGAGAAAGTGAGCGCACTGGGAGAGCGCCTGAAAATCGGAGGTGTGGAAGTGGGGCGAAAGATGAGCGAGGGGATGAGCTCGATGAGTTTCAAGGTCAAGGAGTTCTTCCAGGGTGGGCCCAATCAGGCCGACAAACTTGTCGAGGACGCTACTTCCGAGGCCCTTGACGAGCCCGACTGGGCCCTCAATCTCGATCTCTGCGACCTCATCAACACCGACAAGCTCAACACCGTCGATCTCGTTCGCGGCATCAAGAAGCGGATCATTCTCAAGAGCCCTAGGGTTCAGTACCTCGCCCTTGTCCTCCTCGAAACCCTAGTCAAGAACTGCGAGAAGGCCTTCTCCGAGGTCGCCGCCGAGCGTGTTCTCGACGAGATGGTCAAGCTCATCGACGACCCCCAGACCGTCGTCAATAACCGCAACAAGGCCCTCATTATGATCGAAGCCTGGGGTGAGTCCACCGGCGAGTTGCGCTATCTCCCTGTCTATGAGGAAACTTACAAGGTTCTCTTTCCAAGTCTCTCTTTTCTTCTTTTTAATCGCTTTCAAATAATACTACCTGCTGCCCTCCAATTCAACTCCATCCATAGTGGTCTTGGTGCATTTTGGTTTCATGTTGGGTTATTTAAAATCACGTTAAAATACTACTATTTGACGTTATTTTAGTGGGTAAATGTTTACATTTTTGGTTCTACACTGTGAAATTGATGATTCTCAGTCTATTTTGAGTTGAAGCAACTTTAGGTGGCTTTTGCATTTGATTAAAAAAAAAAATTGTTTTTAGTTTTACTATTAACTTGTTTTTAGAATAAAAACATAAATCATATTACTTTGAAATCAATTTTAACCAAAATTAATTTTGTAAAACACACTCAAAAGGAAGACTTACTCGACTTGAACATGATTGCCTCTCTCTCACAGAGAATACTATGGTCTCTCAAAAAACAATTTAGGAGCATTTTTTTTTCTTTTTAAATTTTTTTGGATCGGTTACTTTTATGGTTGTTCAGAGTCTGAGATCGAGGGGTATTCGGTTCCCTGGCCGTGACAATGAAAGCTTGGCTCCAATTTTCACTCCTCCTCGTTCAGTGTCTGCTCCGGAGGCTGATGTCAACCTTCAACAGCAGTTTGAGCATGAGCATGAGCATGATATTCCTGTGCAGTTTCAGCATGATGTTCCCATGCTTAGTTTTACGCCTGAACAGACAAAGGAAGCCTTTGATGTTGCGAGGAATAGCATTGAGCTTCTTTCCACTGTGTTGTCGTCTTCACCACAACAAGATGCTTTACAGGTATATTGTGGTTATGGTATGATGTTATTACTTGCAATTTTTAACTGTCGTTTTGATGGTCTTGTTTGATTTTGACAGTAAGTAATGTATGTTTGGACTGATGTGTGCTATTTGTGGATGGAATATGGATATAGCTTCATTTGTTTTTTCTGACTAATAGCATGTGATGTGTGCTGCAGTGACCTTTTTTGTCTTCAATGTTTATTCCATGTACACCAGATTCTGAGTTGTGACACTGTTTTGCTTACTGTTTGGTGCTTAGAAGAGGTTAAGTAAACTATGCGGTTACATACCATGCATAAATTTTATTTTTTATGATGTTATGCCTGCGCTATTAATAGCATCATTTAGGAGATCAACAGAAATATCTCACATTTCACTATAAGAAAAGGGGAAATCTTTTAGTGTTTCAAATTTGATCAGTTGTTTATTGCAATTCCTTTGCCTTGTTCTATAACTAATTTTGATAATCTCTTCAAAGAAAAATGAACTGCTGATGCTTGGTGTATTTTTTTTTTATATAAGTTTTCTTTACACATTAACCACATCTTCTCTAATTTCCAGTAATGAGATTTCTTTCCCCCTTGGCCATGATAATGCAATGATGGGTATTGCGTATCTGAAATTCTGAATTACGGGTTTATCAAGATGGAGGGTATTAAGACTAGATGTGCTATTTACTATTTAGGGTGCATTTAGAAGAGTTAATTTATAGCTTATTTGAACTTATCCTTATGTATAAGCATTTGTCTAAGTGTTTGGGAGGGCTCATGAAAATAGTTTATGATCTGTCCATAAGCTATTTTTGGCTTATTTCAATAAGCTCCCTAGGATAGCTTATGAAAAGAGCGTACAACTTATCAAAACAATTTAAACCTTGTTTTCTGTTGGATTGTAGAAACAACTTATACATAAGTGCTTATATGATAAACATTTACTCAATAGGTGCTTAATTATGCTATTTACCCAAACATGCCCTTACCCTAATATGACATAAGCACTTCTCCATTTACCTAACAAGGCAACACCCAACCAAGAACTTATCCTACTATGTTTAATTGTGAAGAGATTTACATACCAACCAGCGTTGCTAAATGCTAATGTCAATATAGCCTTGTGCTATATCTGTGCATTTGACCCACACCTGCCTCTCAGAAAAGAAAAACTAACCAGAAAATTGTGGAAAATCATTTGAGCCTTTCTTTGCTTTATTATTGCCTTGCAAGTTCCCCAAATGAGGAATGTTAGTTTTAGCCATGTGACGATCCTTGCTAGAGAAGAAGCATATTGTATTAGGCATTGGTGAATTACCAAAATATAAATGTGACCATTTCTTCCATTTGCACTCTGCAGGATGATTTGACCACCACACTTGTACAGCAGTGCCGTCGGTCACAAACTACTGTCCAGCGAATTGTTGAAACTGCTGGGGATAATGAAGCACTGCTTTTTGAGGCCTTGAATGTTAACGATGAGATTCAGAAGGTCCTCACAAAGTACGAAGAGTTGAAGCAGCCTGCAGATACTCCACTCCAGCCTGAACCAGCTATGATACCTGTTGCTGTTGAGCCAGACGAGTCACCCCGTCATACTAAAGAAGATGCCTTGATTAGAAAGCCTGCTGGATCAAGAACTGGTGTCCAGGGAGGGAGCAACGATGACATGATGGATGATCTCGATGAGATGATTTTTGGGAAGAAAGGTGGGGAAGCATCAGATGGGGGACACGATACAAAGAAGCAGCAGTCATCGAAAGATGATCTCATCTCTTTCTAGCTGCAATACTAATCTATGCTGAAATATAGAACAGAGTGCCTTTAATGTCATGCTACTACTTTTATATCTAGATGTTGATGTTGATTGTGAACTTTGTTCAGACTTCAGAATTCAGATTGCTCGGTCCATTATTTTTTTTGCACATTGTGTGCAACTTATGTTTGAATTATGGTATATAAGTTCTTGACAAGGTATACATGGGAAACTTTCTGGAGAATTTCAATGAGGTTTCATTCAGTCTTTGTGATCTGTTACTTAGATTCTTCTTCGTTGATGTATGTAATCCCAAATCAGAACTTACTTCCATATCTACGTTCTAACTACCTCAGCGGCCGAAGGTTTTGCGGTTGCCCTCTTTTAGCCATTTTTTTTTTGTTTTGTTCTTCCTTCACTACGCACATCCCCCCGTGCCACTACATTCCGTCATTACTGAAGCTCCGTGTCCATTCTTGTGCAACCGTCGGGGGCATGCATGGGATAAGTTTCAGGTCCATGGTCATTCCTTATTTTTCACAACCACAAGATTCACAACTTCGCAATGTATATAAATAAATTGCCCAAGAAATTTATAATTTAAAATAGGGATTTGCTAATGTATATTACTTGTTTTTTAGTTTAGTATGTATAACTATTATTTTTTTAAAATACAACTAAGTGTAATTTGTTAACAACACAAGTTATTGCATAAAATGTGGAATCTACCAAATTCTGTGATTTCCAAAAAAGTTAAACATACAGGAGTGCTGTTAACATTTCTTTGTTTCTTTATATTTTTTCCATCAAAACCTTAAATCAAGCCTCAGCATGTAGACTTTTCAGAAAATCATAGGTTACTCTTAATAAAGCTGTTTTCTTGGTCCAATGAAGCTATTTAATTTCAGAATTTAAAAAATTCTTAACAGCGATTGCCTTGGAGGGCCCAGAGTTGGAGCTCAAAAAATTTAAAACGTCCATATAGATGTGAAGAGCCCTCTATGTTCTTGTAAGTTGGTGTATTGCTATTCTCACCGTCAGTTTTGCTATCCTAACACCAACTTAGTTTTTTAAAAAAAATATACACTAACACATCCTTAATTGTTTGAAAAACATTACATCAAACTCCCCTAAAGGTAGGTTAGTGTAAATGTAAAAAAAATGAGAACGTTTGTGTAATTTTACCAAACTTTAGGGGATGTTTGTATTATTTACTCTTAAAAAAATGTTGAATACCTTAAATAAGATAAGCAATGTCATAATTCCTAAAAATACTCATTAAGAAAATGAGAATTCAATATAGGACTATATAAAACAAGAACAATATAACTTATATGTGATTTTTAACAAATGGAAATGTGAACATACACTCATTTGTAGTGTACGAGTGAAAATGAAAGAAAGATGGAGAAGAAAAAAAGGAAAATGGGTAATAGATGCAATGAAGAATGAAGAGAGATAAAAAAAGAGAGTAAATATATACATATAATTACTCTTTTTTAAATACACTACACAAGCATAAAAAACAAGAATAATAAGAAGGGAGAGGAACATCATCTATACCATAGTATTTGAAAAACAGGAAACATGGCTTCTTTACCAAGAGGAATGAGGATCAAGGTTGGGAAATGCAATGATAGAGTGAGCTTAGGTTTAAAAGAATAGCGGTATAATTTAATGAATATAATAATAAACTTATTCAATTGAATTCATCTCATATCTCTGGATTGAGAGAAAAAATAATTGGGATTTAAAAGAAAGGGATTGAAATTTAAGCAACATCCAGGCAATAAATTATGTTTTTTTACACTCAATTCTAGCAATTCGAGCATAACTTGTATTAGTTTTGATGAATTATGTTTTGTATTTGTTTCATTTTTGTATATTAAATTTTAAAAAAATTATTTTGATTCTTTATGCTTTTTAAATATATTATTTTAATTATGGTTTTAATTTTTCATTATAAACATTAATATTTTATTGATTTTTCAATTTTAAAGTAATTAAGTTATCATAGTCACTGTTAAAAATCGCCAGTATGTTAATTTTATTTTAAAAGTTATAAGTTGCTTAAAAAATACCATCCCCTCATACATCTCAAAAGTAAAATCAGTGAAGAGTATCAATTTGCAATTTGCAAAGCCAAATGAATCCTCTCACCCCCACCTTGTAAGCATACTTGCCTACTACTCCAACGATGACGCTGTTTTGAAGTGCAGAAGCTTCATATCCATATCCGACGAAGTTGCTACCAAGGTTCGTGGAGTCCAACAGCCGCACTTGGCGATGAAGCTCCAGATCTAGAACCGGCAAAGGTCGAACGCTCGATGATGTTTCAAATCTAGACCCAGAGAAGTTGCTTTTGAGGTTCAGATCTTGACTCAGCAAACCTTATGAAGTGCGATGTTGTTGAACTCGTCGGAAGCCTTTTGGAGGCTCATTTTATGACTCGTGAAATGCTTTAAAATGCTGAGGTAAGATATTATTTGATGCCTTGATGGTCTCTAATGGAGTTGTCAGCTGGATGGGTATTATGATAAAAAAAAAAAGTGAGCTATTAAAGTAGGAGTGATGATGTTGTCAAAAAAATTTCACCTCAATAATAAAAAAAAAATTAAAAAATTATCTAAATAATATAACTCAAAAATTATTTATACAAATTATATAAATTATTATTTAAGGTAAGAAATCAATTCTTCTCAAATCGATTTCTCACCTTTGTTTTATTTATTTTTTATTTTTATTTTTTTATTTAGCATCAACTAAACTAATACTAAATACATGTTTAATGACTAAATTTACAAACATATTTTACTTAATTTAACGTCGGTTAAATTGACGCAAAATGCATAAAAATTACATCTTATTTCAATTATTGTCTGACATTTCACTAAATAATTGTATTTCATTGTAAACTTTGTAATTATAATATATTCTTCATTTTTGTACTTATAATAACAAAAAGTTGAAATAAATATTAACAAAATACATATGAATGAAAAAATTACTTATATTTTTTTAAGTATTTTTTTAATAAAATAAGTAATTTTTTAATTTTCTTTTATAATCTAATATTGGTATTTTATGTTGGTTTAACCTACATTAAACTCCACCATACAAAAAAAATAACACATTATGAAATTGATTTATGGGAAACCGATTTCACAATGTAAAAATGAAAAAAAAAAGAAAATTAGAAATCGATTTGTCTGTAAATAAATAATATTTAGGTTATATTGTTTGGATAATTTTTAATTTTTCTAATTATTGAAGTGAAAAATTCGATGTTATCAACCATGGCCCAAAGCTAATGATCCTGGAGCTATTGCCTTTTTGTCATATGTGATAAAAAAATGGGCTCATTGTGTTATTTTTTTATTAAAAAAAAAAGTTTTATATCTTTAATTTATTCAATGAATATCTCTATGTTTCTTTTATAAATAAAATTGTTCTTTGGTTATTTATAAATTACATCCGTTGATTTATGGAATGAAGATTGAATTTTAAAGATGAATAATTATTTTTAAAAAATTAATAACAATTTTTGGAAATTAAAAACTTCCCCAATATTTAAATAATTATATTTATAATAAGATAATTAATTTAAATATTGTGATGATTTTACTCGTTACTATAATAAATTAATTATTTTAGAATTTAAATATTAAAAAAAGACTATGTTTAAAAAAAATGATATATTTAAAAAATACAAAAAATCAAAATATTTTAAAAAAAAAATTGTTGTATGAAAATAAGATAACTGTAAAATATAATAAATCAAAAAATTACTTTAATTTTTTTAACATATACTTTGCCTTTAGACGCCTAAAAAGCATACATACCTATTAGTATTACCGAGGAATAAGAAGCATCAGAGTCACAGCAACCTGAAGAAGAAAACCTTGGTGCCTAAATCTCTGAAACTGAGGTTAGTCATATTGGAGAATGTCTCCTTCGATCTTACACAATCTTTTTATTTAATCAAGTGCATAGCTAGCAATTAATGGACATGATTTAAAATGGAAATAAATTACATGAAAATTGTGGCACACAAACACGAAACGCGCTTGGCAACGGTGTCACGTCGCTTGAGGAGAATATTGCACATGAACATGTGACTACGCACGTCTTGTGTCACAAATCACAATCATTCATGTGAATGGCAAGACTAAATAAATACTGCAAACATGGTTGGCGAATGCAATAGAGATGAATAAACAAATGAATTTAAAATATAGAAAAAGAAGAAATCATGGAACGTATTGAAAGAGAGGATAATAAATATATGAAATAATAATATAAAAAAGAATAGAGCATATTTAATGAGAGGTGCTTAATGGATTTATGAGAATAAGAAATTATTTCTTAGAATAAATTATGTATTGAAAAGTATTTAGATGATATGAGAGTTCCTTCATAAAAAATTTGGGTTTCTTACTTAAGAAACTCTTTTAAGAGTTTTTTATTTTTTAAACATTACCAATTAAGAGGATTTTTTGAAGTTTCTTGTAATTTTTTGCATTAGAATAAAATTTGATTAGAATTTTTATAAGTAACATGATAATATAGGAATCATAAAAAGATAAATAAATGACTTTAAAAAACTCATAAACACTACCCATTAAAGATGCTATAGGATTTTGAAGGATTGAGACGGTGTGCATGTGTAATGAAATTGAAAACACCCTACAATTATACAACCGGCAATGGCTACGGTTTAACGTATCAACAGCAGGCACGCAAATACCTAAACCGCTGCTTTTTCGGTCAATTAGAAAGAGTATGAGTTTCTAAAACAATTTTCTATATAGTTAAAGAATGACACCAATCAATATACTTCAGTTGCCAATACATGTGAAATCTGTAGAAGAAAAAATTTGGATTAGATCCTACAAAATATATTTTTTTTAGAAAGAGACGAAATTTTTTAAATAAAATTGAGTTTTAGACTAAGAATTAATCTCATAATTAGTTAAAAAATTAAAGTTTGTAAGAATAATCCTAAAACTAGAGAATCAAATATTTTAATTATGGTGGTTGATTTTTTATTTTATTATTATTATTATTTAAATTGAGTTATGTGTAATTATGATTGACGTTGAAATTCTTCATGTGATTATAGTTAGATTTAAATTAAAAAAGTTAAAATAATTTCTTATTAACTCATTTATACATACATTTAGCAATATTAAAGAATAATTTTACCTGTGACTTTCATTCAAAAGATAAATAACGCATCATGCAGAAAACTTTATATTAATATATGAATAATCCGATATAAATATAAATCTTCAACACATATTACTGTATGAAACCAAATTATAAATACTTGATTATTTATTTTCATGACTCAACTAACTCTTAAGTTTTAAAATTAAAATTTTGCTGCGTAGCTAGTAAAATGGTTGAATATAAAAAGGATAAAATCGTTGAACACTTGGAGTAATTGGATAGTAAGATTGAACACACAAGTCGTTCCTTTAAAACCACACATACACACACAAGACGCCAATACCAAGTACCAACACACTTCAATTTAAACTTAATTTAAAATAAAGACGCGCGCTTATACAATTTTCAACACAAAGCATTAGTTGAATTGATGCGTTCAATAAATCTATATATAACTTCATAGAAGATTAAATAGTAATTAATGAACTTATAAACAAAAATATAGTACCCCGTACTCTACTTAATTAAGAAGGGGTAAGCTATAAAGTTTTAAACAAAATTTAACTCAAATATTCTTAAGTGCTAACTCTCCGTGAATTTTTTTATTAAAAATATTTAATTAATATTTTAAGGACACTCACTAATATTTATATATATATATATAACTTATTCTCTAAAATTTAATTATCATTTAGCCTCAAAGTTTACATGAATAATAATAGTTTAGTGTCAACCTTAAACACGACTTTTAAAAGCATATATTTTTAATCATAATGTTATTTGAATACCTATTAGCTTTAAATTTGATAAATAAATTTATATTATCATTTAACAATGTACAAAAATATTATTGGAATATCCTTCATGTTTTCATATATATATATATATATGTGTGTGTGTGGTGGGGGTGGTGTTATAATGATTCTTTTATAATTGAATAATACTTAATAATAATAATAATATAAAAATATTCATAGTGAAAGTGTTTTGATTGTTTTTTCTTATCATTTTACTTTTTTCTAATTTTTAAATAACCAATTATGCCCCTTTACCTTTTTTATAAAATAAAATGTGATAAAAGTTGTTTTTGGGTAAGTAATGATGTATTGGATATTTCTTTCTTACAAATTACAATTATTGACAACGAAAGTTCAATTCCGATGATTGTGGGAGGTCCCCCACTTCGCATTTTCTGGGACTTTATAAGTAAAATAATTTTGAAAAATGGAGATTGTTTTGTTCTTAAATTGAAAAACAGAATTTGATATATTATTTGTACAAAAAAAAATTGATATTGTAAAGTTATACGTGCTAAATAATGCATTTTCTCGAGGGAGTATGATATTATTGTTTATTTGTCTTCACTCTCTATGTTTTGGCCTTTGGGTACATTAAAATGTTTTTTTTTTGTTAAAAATGTCACTTTCTAACTGAAAATAATTAATTCAACCAACAATAATAATTTGATCCCATCATTAAACACCGACCAGTGATTTTGTAATTTCAAATGTAAAAATTTAAAATTTAACCAGTGAGAGATTACCTAATGTTTAAAAAAAGTAATTTTTGAATTTAAAATACTGTTATTTTAGATAAAAACATAAGTTGTTTAAATTTAAACTATTTGTTAACTGATAAATTTTTTATTATTTTTTTTATTATTATGGGATATTTGTTATAATCACTTATATAAATAAATCTCATTGAGTGAGTGAATGAAATTAAGAATGAAAGCTCATTTATGGTATAAATAAACCTCATTCATGAGTCTTTTAGCTTTCTTTTTCACATTTTTAAATATTCTGATTCTGAAATACTTAATCATCTAACCTTCACATTCTCCATTTCCTTTACAAATTATGACTATTATAATCATGAACTTCATAATTTTCCCGTATAATCTTTGTGTCTTTGGCCCCAACTTGAATCAATTTTTTGCACTGATCTTGCATCTTGTTCCTGATTCAAGCTTTTAAGCCTTTTAGGCTTGTTTTGATGATTGTAGCTTCTGCCATGTGTGGTGGTTAAGCACTGTTCCTTTGTTTGCTTCTGTCCATGGTGGTTAAATACTATTTTAGCTTATGTCATAAATGATTAAACCTCGGTTACTTTTGTCTTGAGTGGTTAAGCATTGTTTAGCTTCTACTATTTATGGTTCTTGATTTGCTGAAGCAATTCTCCATGTACGTATTCCATTTGAAGGTCATTGATGTGAAGTTAGTTACATTGTTCTAAATCCTTCACAGCCCAGCCTTGAAGTCTATTGACCTGAACATATAGTTGTTCTGAATCATTTCTCGTATCTCAGTTTTTTTTCTACCTTACATAACCAAAGTACCTGCTGTGAACTATCCCAAAGCACCTCTCGAACCTATTGCTGATCAAAGTTGTTCCTAGAAGAGTGTTTGAAGAAGCAATTGACAAGTTGGACATGACTGATATTCATACATAAACTTAAGGAAGAGTGTTGAAAGGAAATTTTTGAATTTAAAATAATTTTATTTTAGATAGAAATACAAACTATTTAAATTTAAAATAGCTGTATCTGATTTTTATCATTTTTTTAAATGAAAAATGCACTTTATTAGAATAATTATGTGAAGCATCTACAAGAAGAAGTGTAGGAGGATTATCCATCCAACATACCATTACCAACATTGCATGTGCTACACCTTTTAATAGATCTGGGAGTCCACGAAAAGTTACGTAATTGAAATTTATTTTCAAGTTCCTTAAATTCATCTATAATGGTCCCTAGACGTGGTACAATCCTGTTAGAGCTATGGAATAGTTGATAAAGCATCCTCTTCAATGATAACACCACTATATTCCTATGTACTAACAATCTGAAGTTCCTATCAAATGGTCATTGTTTCTAAAACTTCTTTGGAAAGAGCATTGATCTCTACAAGATTAGCCCATGCAGCAGCAAACTTCAGTCAATGTTTAGTTCCACTTTTTATTCAACTTTTCCATCACTACTTGCAAAGAATTTTCAAAAAGATTTCGGAATCAGCTATGGAATTGCATCCAAAAAGTGCATGCATTAGAGACTTACCTTCAAGAGAGCAATAAAATCACGTTTTGGGAATATTCATATTCCATACCGTGTCAGATAGAGCCATATATATGTGTATGATGGATGCTTTTGATGCACCTCAAGGAGGAACAACTTGAACTTGCAAGGAAAATAATCCTTCGAGATTTTTTTTTTCCATGTCTGCATTTCCTGCTTAGGACATGTCTTATTCCTTTTAGTTAAAATTTTAATGCTTGTTTTAATATACAGTATTCTTTTTAATGCATGTTTTATTATTAATTAAAGTTTATTAAAAATTATAAAAATGATAAGTGTTATTCCATTAATGAAAAAAAATCTTTGATATTGAATTTAAACATAAGTATATCTCAATTAATTTTATTTTATTTAATGAATTTATCTCTAATTACTTCATTAATGAGAAAAATGCTTTGATTTTTAATTAAATATTAAATAATTCTCAACTAGTTTTATTTCATTTAATAATTTTTTTTCAAATGTTCTTCATTTAATAGATTTTTTAATTCAAATATTTTTTTATATCAAATTCTAATGAAAATTAATTTAAAAATTTAACTTATTTTTTAATTATAATTGATGTAATTAAATATTATTAATCAATTTTTTTAGTTAACGTAAAATATTATTTTTTCTTCTTACTTACATTTAAATCCAGAGTAGTAGTCGTTAAGCTTTGGTAGGATTGAAAATTTGGAACTTGGAACTTGGAAGTGGCTTAGTGGTGTACAAAGTTTTGGTCACGACTAATTCTCCATCTGTCTTTGCTCTGTCTGTCAAATTGCGTGTGACTGTGTCGTGTATGCGCGTCTCTTTATTTGTTTGTTTAAGCCTATAAGGTTACAGTTGGAGAGCAAGTTCAACACTTTTAAGCTTTTCTTTCCATCAGATTCAAACACCCCATCTCTTCTCTTCTCTCCTCTTCTCTTCTCATGGCTTTCTGCTAACATCACCAAACACAGATCTGAAACAAACAAACAAAAGAGGTAAGCTTCATCTTTCATCTTTTGCTTTGCACCACCACCCTTTTCTGTCACCTGCTTTTCTACTCCTAGGCTTCAACTTTACTAGACCAGTTTTCCTGCATAGCGGATGATCTGAGGTTAAAAGGGTAGAAAAGCAGTGAAAAATGAGAATTGAGCTTTTTTTTTTTTTTTTTTTTTTTTTTTTTTTTTTAAGAAAAAAAAATTTGTG
>PYAF01001578.1:59455-78998 GCA_007407185.1 Glycine tomentella | reverse complement strand
GAAAATCTGATCTTCCAGGCATAGATATCTTTGTTTCTACTGCTGATCCTGAGAAAGAACCTCCTCTTGTCACTGCAAACACTATCTTGTCTATTTTAGCTGCTGATTACCCTGTTGAGAAGCTTTCTTGTTATGTTTCTGATGATGGAGGTGCACTTCTAACTTTTGAGGCAATGGCTGAAGCTGCCAGCTTTGCTAATGTGTGGGTTCCCTTCTGTCGTAAACATGATATAGAGCCCAGGAATCCTGAATCATACTTCAACTTAAAAAGAGATCCTTACAAAAACAAAGTGAAGCCTGATTTTGTCAAGGATCGTAGACGGGTAAAGCGTGAGTATGATGAATTCAAGGTTAGGATCAATAGTCTGCCTGACTCTATCCGTCGCCGGTCCGATGCCTATCATGCAAGAGAGGAAATCAAGGCCATGAAAGTTCAGAGACAAAACAGGGAAGATGAACCTTTAGAAGCTGTAAAGATTCCAAAAGCAACATGGATGGCTGATGGAACTCATTGGCCAGGAACTTGGTTGAGTTCTACATCTGAGCATTCTAGGGGTGACCATGCCGGCATAATTCAGGTACTTAAGATGTCCTCATACAGTTTTATTCAAGTGTCAAATTAGTCTTACTGAGATGAGTATGATGAATAATTTGTTTATTCATGAATGATGCAGGTGATGCTGAAACCTCCGAGCGATGAACCTCTTTTAGGAAGTGCTGATGATACGAGGCTCATTGATCTGACTGATGTTGATATCCGTCTTCCCCTTCTTGTTTATGTTTCTCGAGAGAAGCGCCCAGGCTATGATCACAACAAAAAAGCCGGGGCCATGAATGCATTGGTTCGAGCCTCAGCTATAATGTCTAATGGCCCTTTTATACTGAATCTTGACTGTGATCACTATATCTACAACTCAAAGGCAATGAGGGAAGGCATGTGCTTTATGATGGATCGTGGAGGTGACCGCCTTTGTTATGTCCAGTTCCCCCAGAGGTTTGAAGGAATTGATCCCTCTGATAGATATGCTAACCATAATACTGTTTTCTTTGATGTCAATATGCGAGCCCTTGATGGACTTCAAGGACCAGTCTATGTGGGAACTGGGTGCCTTTTCAGACGAGTTGCACTTTATGGTTTTGACCCACCGCGTTCTAAAGAGCACCACACAGGTTGCTGTAATTGTTGCTTTGGTCGTCAGAAGAAGCACGCATCACTGGCAAGCACCCCAGAAGAGAACCGTGCACTGAGGATGGGTGATTCTGATGATGAGGAAATGAATCTATCGTTGTTTCCTAAGAAGTTTGGAAACTCTACTTTCCTCATTGACTCAATTCCAGTGGCAGAGTTCCAAGGTCGGCCACTAGCTGATCACCCTGCTGTGAAAAATGGACGTCCACCTGGTGCTCTCACCATACCCCGCGATCTTCTTGATGCATCAACTGTCGCAGAAGCCATCAGTGTCATCTCCTGTTGGTACGAGGACAAGACTGAGTGGGGAAATCGCGTTGGATGGATCTATGGATCTGTGACAGAGGATGTGGTCACTGGATATAGGATGCACAATAGGGGATGGAAATCAGTTTACTGCGTGACCAAGCGTGATGCCTTCCGTGGAACTGCTCCCATCAATCTCACTGACAGGCTGCATCAGGTCCTTAGATGGGCTACTGGTTCAGTTGAAATATTCTTCTCTCGAAACAATGCGCTCCTGGCTAGCCCAAGAATGAAAATTCTTCAAAGAATTGCATACCTAAATGTTGGAATATACCCCTTCACATCCATATTCCTAATTGTCTACTGCTTCCTTCCTGCACTCTCTCTCTTCTCTGGCCAGTTCATTGTCCAAACCCTCAATGTCACTTTTCTTTCTTACCTCTTGGGCATCACTGTGACTCTGTGCATGCTTGCAGTGCTTGAAATTAAGTGGTCTGGCATTGAGCTGGAAGAATGGTGGAGAAATGAGCAGTTTTGGCTGATTGGAGGGACCAGTGCCCATCTAGCTGCGGTGCTTCAAGGTTTGCTCAAAGTCATAGCAGGGATTGAAATCTCATTCACCTTGACTTCAAAATCTGGTGGTGATGATGTAGATGATGAGTTTGCTGATCTCTATATTGTGAAATGGACATCCCTTATGATACCACCTATCACAATTATGATGGTAAACTTAATAGCAATAGCAGTTGGAGTTAGCAGAACCATATACAGTGTCATACCACAGTGGAGCCGTCTACTTGGTGGTGTTTTCTTCAGTTTTTGGGTCTTGGCTCATCTCTATCCCTTTGCAAAAGGTTTGATGGGAAGAAGAGGGAGGACACCTACCATAGTTTTTGTGTGGTCAGGCCTCATAGCAATCACAATTTCTCTCCTCTGGGTGGCTATCAATCCCCCTGCTGGTACTGACCAAATTGGGGGTTCATTCCAGTTCCCTTGATAGGTCATTCTTTTTGTCAGATGAATCTGTCAGCAATTTTTTAATTTAAAATTAGTTTTTTTTTCTCTCTCTTGATTCTACATATTGGTTCTACTAATGAATGGACTTAAATTATGTTGTGTATTGTGCTTATGAATTTTGTTTAGAACTTAATTCCAGAAATGTGATCATATTTAGCTTTCTGCTGATAAAGGGTTTCCTGTCACTGACTTTTTTTTTTTTTCTGTCCTTACATAAATCAAAATCAGCGTTTGCCCCCATTTTTGACAATTATTTCTGAACTACTTCAGAACTAAATCACCCACATGTGATTATGCACAAGTACAGTATGTTATTGGGCCAACTAAGTTGTGCATCGATTGGTGTTTTGGCATTGACAATACTTTGGCCCCGTATACTCCAATAAAAAAAGCCGAATTGAATAACAAAAAATAGTTTAGTTTGTTTCAGATTTAATATTATATTCAATAGAATTGAATTGAATCACATATTATTTTTATGTATTTTTGTGTTTTTAATTAAAAAATTAAACCAAATTACACCACAATAATCCCTACTCTCGATAGGGTTGGCAAAACAGGTTTGATCTGCCGGGTCAGCCTGCTTAGCCCACAAAAAAATGCGGGCTGGGTTGATTATATCAGTCCGCTAATCAAAAGAGGGGCAGACCAGTCCAACCTGCAAAATTGTGGGCCAAATGCAGGGCGGGGAGGGTCAATCCGTTGGACCAATATTATTTAAAATATTAAATATTAAAATTAAATAGATATATTTAACATATTTTGAAATAGATATATTCTTTTAATTTATACTCTTTTGCACTCTCATAATTAATTTTTAAGTTTTAATATTAAATATTTATGATAATGATACTTTCAAATAGTCTTTCATTACTAGCATATTAAACTTTGGACAGTTTACATCCATAAATTCCATTTGTAAATGGTGTAATTTTGTGAATTACCACATGACGTTATTTATTTAGCATTAATTTTAAATTATTTACTTTTATTTAACTTTGTGTTTTTTTAATTATCATATTTGTATTTTTTATAATTTTTTGTATTTTTTTAAAATTAACTTTTTTAATTTTTTAGGCGGACTGGCCTGCTAGCCCGCTAGCCCGCATTAAAGCGGGATGGGTTAGCATTTCCAACCCACTTTGCAAAAGCGGGCTGGGCCAACCCGCCTCATTTTTTTGCGGGCAGACCCATTTGTCATCCCTAACTCGAGTCAAATGCTCCCGCAACCACCAAGTCATGATTCTTTGTCGTGATCTATCAACTCATACATCCATCGTTGACCATGCATTGCAAATGAAGTATTGTGATCGGTTGGTATGGTGTCGATTTTTTTTATTTTTTTTATTTTTAATGTAGTTGTCATGTAAATTAATAATCACGTATATTTCAGTAGACACAGATTTCCTGCCGTCGATATTGAAGTTTAAATTTGTAAAATTAGGTAAAGTAGCCTACCAAATTAGTGAGAAAAATATACAAGCTAACCAACCACTTAAAAAAAAAAAATTGCCCGGACGAACTTCATATCCCAACCCACCATTCGCTGCGGAACATCAAGTATCATATTATGGACATATTTGGGTGTAAGCTTCTCTAGAAGCACTTCTAAAAAAAGAAAGTAAGAATAAAAAAAATATGAAATGAGCTTCTCCATAAGCTAAAATGAGTTTTTTATTAGTTAATTTATAGATGTCATCTCATCTTTTAGAGAAGTTATATTGGTGAGCTTCTAAAAATTAACTAATAGATAACTTATTTTTACTATGGAAAAGTTCATCTCATTTTTTTCTTCTTATTTTTCTTTTAGAAATGCTTCTAGAGAAGCTTACCCAAACAGATCCTATGTTTTTAACAAATCATATTTTTAGAAACATTATGGGCTGTGTTGTAATTTTTTTTCTTGGTTGAAAAGTTTTAAGTATTTCATAAATAAAATTTGTTAGTAACTTATTGTTTTTGGTATGTCATTTCAATAAGGTTTTAACTTTTTTTAATAGCTTATTGTGTTAGTGGCTTGGATTTGATTACGGCATGGGAATGGATTTGAGTTCCGTTTTACTTATGGAACCTGGAACCAAGACAATGCTTACGGTAATTATTTTGACTACAAGTTCGGGGGGTTCAACCAGTTGGTGTTGCAGCTTATTTGGTCAAGGTAGTCTCATAAGCCGTGGCATTTATGGATATGGATTTTGTTGGGATCCTTTTCGGCTTTGTGTTGACACATCATACTCGTCCTACACAATGTTAGGTATGCTATCGCCAACATTATGTTTTAGCAGGAAAACTATGTTAATGACGGGGATGTATGACTAAAATAATAAATCTGCCATGTTTCAAACAATAAAATGAAACACATATCATTAACAAATAAAAAAATAGAATTAGAATATATTTTCAGTCATGGTCATGAAAGAACTGTTTTATTTTGGTTCTTTCAAATTTTCACTCTCTCAATAGATGATATATCAGACAAAAATGAAAAATATGAACTCAGTGGCCAAACATACATGTTATATATATATAGATATTCTACCATCAAGAATGCACTAAGTAGTTATTATCATCCATTGATATCATTCAATATTTGACATTTTAACTTCAAAATTGAGTGGATATATAAAGTATAACAGAAAAAAAAATTATTGACTTATCAAATTATCTATCGAGCTATGACCCCCAACTACTAATCCTTGCACTCCCTAGATTTTCAAATTATTTCTTCAATTAATAGAAAAAATAGGAATAGTAAATAATATATATATATATAAGGAATTCTTTTATCTCATTTAAAAGGATATTATTTCATAATTATTTATGTCT
This sequence comes from Glycine tomentella, assembly GCA_007407185.1. Lineage (NCBI taxonomy): Eukaryota > Viridiplantae > Streptophyta > Magnoliopsida > Fabales > Fabaceae > Glycine > Glycine tomentella. The sequence continues at coordinate 73,720 of PYAF01001578.1, read as the reverse complement.
ATTTATGTCTTTAACATGACTACCTACAATCCAAACCGAGGATAGGTTTTGGAGTTAACTTACCCTAGTGGGATCGTTGTGTATAAAGAGGATATGTTCGTTTCTAAAAAAATCATAAAAAAAACGATGACCTTCTAAGTTCAAAACGTACATACCATTAATAAGAAATTAATCACAATTTTTAATAACAAAAACTTATTATAAGAGAAGAGATTATGAATTATATGTATATTGTTGACTTTGTTTTGTAAACTTTATTGTTTAGGAGTGGACACCTCTTATATTTATTAAATTTATTTATTTTACTCTTTTCAACATAAGACGTGATTTTATTATATAATTTTTTTTTATTTCTCTTCTTCAATTCTTAAGGTAATATTTTTTTAGAAGACAGGGTTTCTTGTTATCTTTTTATTTTATAAGATATTGGTAATAAATTAATAATAGATACTAAGTTTATTTTTTATTATCATTTTAAATATTTTATATTACATTAATTATTTTAACCGTTATGCTATTTGTAATGTTTATTTTATTATTTCAGCTTTATACTTCAACATTATTAATATCGATAGATAATAGGTTTAGATTCTTTTTAATTATTTTTATGAATAGTTTTTATATTACACTACTCATGTTAACCATGCACTATTTCCAACATTATACTTCAAATATTTCAACGATTATACTAATTAATATAATAAAAATATAATATCTACTTAATAAAATATGTTATTTTTACTTTACTTTAAATATGATTGAAAATATTTGATAATATAAGAGAATAGTATAATACACAATATAAAAATAACTGGAAGACAAAAGTGTAATTAAAATAATTGATCTATACGTAAGAAATTATAAAAGTTTAAAATTAATTATAAACTAAAATTATAAATACTACAAAATATATTATACTAATAAATTAAAATTTATATAAAATAACACAATCATTTATGTTTTACAAATAATTTTACCAACTTATAATTTAATAAGACCATCACCTCTAACGTCATCATTTACACGGCAACTTAAGCAAAATTGCTTATTAAAATTTATCATTAGAGTACACACGACTTTACATTATTTATACAAATATCGTTGCTTTGCTTTTATAAATACTGATGCTTAAAATTTGTTACGAATAAAAAATACCTTTTTAAGTTCTAACCCTTTGTTTATTAGAGAGGGTTCAGAGGGGAAGGGGGGAATTCAAAAATTAGCATGTCTCATATTTTCTACACATTATTTTAATTTAATTTTATTCTCCTATTTTTATCGATGTGCTTTATTTTCATTCTCCCAATCAAGGAGATAAATTAACAAATGATAAAATTGATAAAATTAAGTCAAGCACTCATTTTAATAAACTTAGTATTGAAGTGAACTTTTTATAAAATATTTAAATATATATGATATTAAAAGACCCATAAAATTGAGAAAAGTAACTTATTCAACCAATCAATATTATATTACGAATGTTCTGAGCTAAATATAGAATTTTGAACTATCACTTAGATTTTTAGCTTTCAATTAGGTATTTTTTTTAATCTTTCAACTAGCGAGAGTATCACACATCTCAAATTTTGATTTAACTACTATTTTGACAGTTCGTGATTTCTGCATACAAAAACTACAAAAGTTAAATGAAAATATTATTTACTTAATTAGCTTCATTTAAATGGTTATATATTTTAATTTATTTGTATTTAAATATAGTTACTGCCATATATTTTTTGTTAGACTGGTTCCATATATAAATTAATTAAGTTAATAATTAACTTATCTTATTTTCTTTCTCGAAGAAAATTCGATATTTTTTAATACAGTTTTATCTATCAATATATTTTTAATATAACTGGCCAAATGTTGCCTTTTTTAATACAATTTTTAATATATGTTAACTCTTTTTCTACGTGAAATAAAAGTTATACTTCCCTGAATTAATGGTATAAGGCTGCCCATAAATGGAAAAGAACAAAACATAATAAGTGGACAAGGCAAATATCAAATTACGGAAATAATGACATAAATTAACATGACTGGGGCAACAAGCTTCTTTTTTATTTATTAACAACTTTAATCCTACAATATTCAGCAAGAAAAAACTTGAATCATATAATAATAATAATAACCTATTGAAGCAATTTTCAATAAAAAAAACTCTCACCAACCTTTTTTATTGGTTTCCGTATATTTGTTTTATTATAAATTTATATACAGATTAAATATCTGAAAGTATACCTTGCATGCATGGTTGATCCATGAGTGAATTTTATTAACTCAGGTCTCATCTCATATATTAAATCATACTTTTTTTCCTTCTTGAATTTTATCTTTTTAAATATATATTTTTTAATGCAGAAATTTCACTAAGAATTAAATAGGTGTACCTTTCTTGATTTAATTTTGGCATTGGGAGAGGGTAGAGCTGACCTGCATTTGAATAAGAATAGTTTGTAAACGATCCACAATGGCAGGCTGAAAGAAAAGGACAGAAAACGGGGTGGGTAGGTAGGTAAGTAAGAGTGGCTAGAAGAAGAACGCTTGTTCTAAACGTGACTCAAGTCGTGGCTGCCCCTTCTCCATCTACTACTTCTCCTCTCCTCATTCATTCCTTCCCACCTAACACCCCCCCCCTCCCTTATATTACTTACCACACCACGTAAACACATTTCAGTGAGAGAGAGAAATAAAACTAAAACTCATTAAGACACCATGATAACTGTAGCTCCTTCTCTTGATGCCCCAATAACTGATCAAAACCAAGTTTGTGATCCCCAAACTAGCCATGTCTTCAAATCAAAATTACCGGATATACCAATCTCCAACCACCTCCCTCTCCACGCCTACTGCTTTCAGAACCTCTCCGAATTCGCCGACAACCCATGCCTCATCGTCGGACCCGCCGCCAAAACCTTCACCTACGCTCAGACACACCTCATTTCTCGCAAGGTCGCCGCCGGATTGTCCAACCTCGGAATCCGCAAGGGCGACGTCGTCATGATCCTCCTCCAGAACTCCGCCGAGTTCGTCTTCTCCTTCCTCGCCGCCTCCATGATCGGCGCCGTCGCCACCACCGCCAACCCGTTCTACACCGCCGCCGAGATCTTCAAGCAGTTCACCGTCTCCAAGGCGAACATGATCATAACACAGGCAATGTACGTGGACAAGCTCCGCAACCACGACGGCGTGAAACTCGGCGAGGACTTCAAGGTCGTAACCGTCGACGATCCGCCGGAGAATTGCCTACACTTCTCTGTCCTCTCGGAGGCGAACGAGAGCGACGTGCCGGAGGTGGAGATCCACCCGGACGACGCGGTGGCGATGCCGTTCTCCTCCGGCACGACGGGTTTACCTAAAGGAGTGATTCTCACGCACAAGAGCTTAACCACGAGTGTGGCGCAGCAAGTTGACGGAGAGAACCCTAACCTCTACCTCACCACCGAGGACGTGCTCCTCTGCGTGCTTCCACTGTTTCACATATTCTCGCTCAACAGTGTGCTGTTGTGCGCGCTCAGGGCGGGGAGTGCAGTTTTGTTGATGCAGAAGTTCGAGATTGGGACGCTGCTGGAGCTGATACAGCGGCACCGCGTGTCGGTGGCGATGGTGGTGCCGCCGCTGGTGCTGGCGTTGGCAAAGAATCCGATGGTGGCGGATTTTGACTTGAGTTCAATACGGTTAGTGCTGTCCGGAGCAGCTCCCTTGGGGAAGGAGCTCGAGGAGGCTCTCCGGAACAGGATGCCTCAAGCTGTTTTGGGACAGGTAACTTACATCACACTTTACAATATTAAATTACACTTGCGTTCAATCCTACGTCACGTTAAAGTTATTTTTGTTAAAAAAGTAATTTATACACTAACTAAAACACTTTTATATGAACATCTACACTTATAATTTATACTGTAATTCAATATAAAATTAATTTAAATATTCAGTGTATAATCATTAAATTTATATATATATATATATATAAATTATAAATTTACACAGGTTTCATTTTTATTTAACTATATTTTTCAATAAATTTAAATTAATGAAAAAAACAACTTACCTGTTAAAGAATGTGTTACAATCAAGTTTATAATTAGATAAGATAATCCTCATCTTCATTTAAGTCTCCCACCTGTATTTTGTGTGGCTACTTATTTCTCATACAACTTTTACATGCGGTCTCGGTAGTTGGAAAGGCGGGGGAATCAATTCAGTGATGGAATTCTGGCCAATTAATTAGCTTTTCTTACATTTATTAGCAAAAGACGATTTACGTCTTCTTTCTTTCTTTTTTTTGGCGTCCCCCCTTGTGTTTGGTGGCTTAACTCTAAAAGTGGCCAAGTGAGGTAGACCAAACGTAAATTATTTTTCGGTAGGAAAATTATAAAAGATATTATTGGAGAATATATGAAAATCAAATAGTATTAATCATGATGGCGACGGAAATGGACAGGAAAGTTGGATTTGGGGTCCGGGAAAATAGGGAATAGGAGGGACAAACCTGTAGTATTTCATAATTAACTTTGGAGTTTGGAGTCATCGCAAACTACAGTCTGGTCGTTCTTCCTTGTTGTCCCGATTGTCCTGAATTTATCAATAAGGAACAGTTTCAAAACATTTACCAGTTCGATCTATAACATTAAAAGCTTTTGATACTGTTTTTGATTATTTACTATTAAGTGAAGGACAATATATGTCTCATTCAATGATGTTTATTTTTAAAGGACTCATTGAATAACGTTAGCAATATAATCATAAAAATGTTAAACAAAATATATTATTAATATTTTTAATACCGTGTACATGCAGTTTTTTTTTATTGATACTCAGTCATATTTTGGTTCAAGTGATCCGGAGGATATGCATTATTTTTCTTCCTTTTTATTTTATTTTATTCCCATTTGTTTGCAACTATAGGTGGTTAAACCTTTTTTATTTTTTCATTACGTAGAATTATTCTCGCATAATTTGGACTTCTATATGTCAATCCCTTTTCAAATAATTTCCGTCAGGATACTCTAGCGTATTATTTTAACTCTTTTTTACAATTTTTTCTTAAAAAAAAAGAGCTCTTTTTATACGTTAATATACTAAAATAAAAATATTACCTCACCAGACACCAAAATGGAAAAATAGTGAATAAGCCGCACAAGCACCTATATATGACTTTTAGTAACGTTTGCATGGACCTAACCAGAGTCAAACTTGGCACCTTCATCTTCGTTGTAGTTTGGGTTAGTTAAATTGTCCAATTGATGTAATGCCAACCAACACTATACCAGTCAACGATTCAGTGGCAATGCGATCTGCTCTAGAGCACTGCAGCCTAATTGCCTAAATTTTAATAAATATTATTTTTTGTACGTTATTGTATGAAATATTTATTAATATTGATAATTAATCAATATAGCCTAATTGCCTAACGTGCACTGCAACCAACACTTTCTCATAATTTACCAGATCTGAGATCTTATATCTAAGAAGAACAAATATAATATCATTTGAATCAATTTATTGGTACCTAAATTTTAAATATTTTCATTATTTTAAAAGAATAACTAATTATGTTAGTAAGTTTTACGAATTTTAATAAAAAAAGTAATTATTTTTTTAAAATTAATCCGTTCTAAACATACACTTAATAACATTACTAACGGTTGAATTACAAACGGAATATTTACACAAACTGGTGCCAATAATGCGCAACGTTGCGAACATAAATACGTGTTATGTATTTGTGTTTCTTATACTGTATGTTTTTAAGGTACATTACAAAATCAAATTTTAAACTTGGGACATCGTAAAATGCATTTATGTTTAGGGGTACGGGATGACAGAAGCAGGACCAGTGCTGTCCATGTGCTTGGGCTTTGCAAAGCAACCTTTCCCAACAAAATCAGGCTCTTGTGGTACCGTAGTCAGAAATGCAGAACTCAAGGTTGTTGACCCTGAAACTGGTCGTTCTCTTGGCTACAATCAACCCGGTGAAATTTGCATCCGAGGGCAACAGATCATGAAAGGTATATATAATTTAGTGTTCTTCTGGAGTTTTTTTTTTTTAATACACTATTAGGAAACAATTAATTTAATTTATTTTTTTTATAAAAAAAATGTTAATTGGCTATGCACTTACTCTTAATTCTAAATATTTCAGGATATCTGAACGATGAGAATTCGACAGCATCGACCATAGATTCAGAGGGTTGGCTTCACACCGGTGATGTTGGCTATGTAGATGATGACGACGAAATTTTCATTGTTGACAGGGTGAAGGAACTCATAAAATATAAAGGCTTCCAGGTATATTAATAAGCATTTAAATTTGCCTCATATAGTTTTATAGAGACAAACCAATGTGACAACAAGTAATTAATTATATTTATTCTTTTGTTCTGCTAGGTGCCCCCTGCAGAACTTGAAGGGCTTCTTGTAAGCCATCCCTCCATTGCAGATGCAGCTGTTGTCCCGTAAGCTTCTTAATCTGAATTTTAATGGCTTATTGTGCATATATAGTGGACATGACTGACTAATAATTTTATCAATATGTTAACAGACAAAAGGATGTTGCTGCTGGTGAAGTTCCTGTTGCCTTCGTTGTGAGATCAAACGGCTTTGATCTAACTGAAGAGGCTGTAAAAGAGTTTATAGCTAAACAGGTATTTGACGGTGACAATAATTATATTTTACTAGCTACTTCTATAAAATTTGGCTAACTTCATTCAGATCGACCAAATACATAAAAACATGAAGTGATTTACATTAGTAAATGTAAAAGACTGCACATATAAATTTAATTGAAGCTTATTGTTTAATTTGTTGTCATCAGGTAGTGTTTTACAAAAGACTGCACAAAGTTTATTTTGTTAATGCTATTCCCAAGTCTCCATCAGGAAAGATATTAAGGAAAGACCTCAGAGCAAAGCTAGAAACCGCCGCCACTCAGACGCCTTAAAGGCTAGAACCTGCCCCTTTTTTTGGCAATATCTTCCTTATTTTTTATTTATATTATTGGTTTCACACGTGTAATTTACGTATCAATGCTTCACGGCATCAAGCCAATCCTAGAAGCAATTGCACTTACATATAATCATTGTATTTTTATGGCCATTGCCCACCAACATGTCTGTATTGTGATTTTAGATCACTAATTTTCGATACCTTGTATTATTGGTGTTATCAAATCCTTGCTATTCTTCTTCTGCTTCTTCAGATGTTTGGTAAGCGTCAGTGTCGATCAATTATTATTTTTTAATGTTAGGACCATTGCATATGGCATATTAAAGAAATAGAAATGACACCTATTTAAAAACAAAGTGATAGAATCGTACTTAAAATGGTGTAGTCAAGTGGAAAAGAAAATTAGTTGTTAGCATGAGGGGGAAAAGAACTCAATCAATTCAATGATCAAATACTGTTTTATATACAGGAAGTTCGGGTTATTGAAGCCAACAGAACAGGGAAAGGATAAAAGCAACCTAACTAAATCCAAGTCATTAACTTAAAAATCATTGAACTTTAAATTTGATCAAGGTTCAACTTTGGACACAATAGTAGTGAAAGTGGAAGATTGGATACCAAGGAGTTGAAAGAGACTTGCTTGAACTTTGTCAGGGACTGCCTCACTGCTTAGGAAACCCTTCTTTACTGTGTCGGTGACTGCGTAATCATGAAACGTATGTGGGAATTGCTTGGTTTCAGGGACTCCACTTTTTCATCGATATACCTGACTCAAGGATGGTATATTAATGTGGTACTGCAACCAACACTTATGTGGAGTTATTATCGGCCTTGAGATTGGCTTGGAATCAAAGGCTTTAGGAGCCTCATCTGTTCTTCTGGCTGGCTACAGCAATTGGGTTGGTAAGGGAAGCTTTGCCTCCTTTTCATCAATAGTATAAGCAACATTGCTGCACGAGATCAATCAAGCTTGGAAATTTGGAATGCTACTATCACACATACGCTCAGAGAGGAAAACCAGTGTGGGGACACACTGGCAAAGTTAGGTGTGCGTGATACATCTCTTAAATTTGCTTATGCTATTATTTTGATCACCAAAAAGAAGCAAAGTTAAGATATATCAACTTGCTAATTATATATTTATGGATTTGCTAATAAAATATGTGGAATATTCAATTAGGATGGTCAAGAAATTATAGTCCATTTGGTCCAGATGGTAGATGAACCAATCGAGATCATTAGCATGAAGGTCAGGCATTGCTAACCTTGCAAGTTGTAAGTATAGTGTAACCGACTCTAAAGATAAGATTGACTGAGCCCAATATAACTATTGAATGATCAATTATATAAAAAATGCCCTAGGCCAAAAAATGCCAACTACCTTTTGGTCGAAGCACCACCCTATCCCACAAACAGTAGAGAGAGATAGTCAGTGGCGGAACCAGCAAGTAATGTGTAGGAAGGCAAAAATATAATTTATAAATGGAGGGTATTTTATACTCATGAATGAAAAATAATAGAGGGGAGTAATTTATTTTTTTACTTGAAAATTTAAAGAGTTTTGTTTAGGGGGCAGTAGCCCCTGTAGGCTAATGCCTGGTTCCGCCCTTGGATATATCATACATGTCACATGTGAGAAAAAGGCAAAAGTAATTACAATATCATTCGAAATTAGAAAATATACCTTCACCAAAAAAATAATAATTAGAAAACTTACTCCTTAAACAAGTGTGATAACCCATTATCATGTATGGTCACACATAATAGAGCTTATAAGAGTTGTTAAAGTTCTTATTCAACTTTAGGACTCTTTTAACTGGTGCATTTTCAGTATAAACACTAATGAAAGGTGAGATTCTATATAATTTGAATAACTAATCTATTGTCATAAAAAATTTAGAATAAACTATCGATGTAGTCTGTAAAATATAATTTTTATCAATTTAAGGACCATTTACGATAGAGTGTGATACTTTTGGGATGAAAATGATAGTTTGTTAAAAAAATTAAGTATTTTTGGAAAAGAACTTATGAAAGCTCGAGAAAGAAAAGGGATCAAGAAGGCAATCTATTTTTTCACTAAGAAGAATAACAAAATAACAAATATTAGAAAAACATAAAATTGGTAACAAAAGAACAAATATTAGAAAAACACAAAATTGGTAACAAAATAGAATGAAAAATGGTAAGAGATTGGTATGGAATATATTTATAAATATAACACATATTTAAAAATTATCTATTAATCATGTAACACTATATTGATTAATGGTTAAGAATATTATTTTATCAGATAATAAATAGAATAGGTTTTATAAAATCTTCTTTTTAGTTGCATTTTTGTAATTTATTTGTTTATTTTGGTTATTTTATTTATTTTTTTACAATTATTTTATCAACTAGTATATCATTAATTGTTTTGATAGACTAAAATAAAAAAGTTTAAATTTTACAAGAACTAAAAAAAACTTTAAAGAATTAAAATAAAAAATATCACATCTTATAGAGGCAAAAACGTTATTTAAGCGTATTTTTCAATAATAAATAATACCTTAAGGGATCAGTTGGTTGAAGTAATTAATATTGATATTAAATTAGCCATTTTTATACCTGTGTAATTGTGTTAAAGCATTTGTTCTGTTCACTCCCCTTGAAAATCAGAAGCGTGGGTGGATTTGCTCCAAGTCGTTGGTTCCAGTTGCTGTTTTCACTTGTCTCCAATTGCAATCGGTACTTTATTTTCTTTTCCCTCTTTGCTCTTACCCTACATTCCATTCCACTACGGTTTTTCTGCGTTCAATTGGATTCTTAGATTAACTGCTGCTTGCTCAAACATTGATTTACTTGTAACTACTAACTAAAGACTTCAAGCTGGCCAACTTAATTTAAGTTGCAAGGGAGGTTGTGATTTATTATGGAATCCTGCCAGAAAAATAGTAATGTTTTGTTTTGGGGGAATTTCTTGGTTGGGTTTTAAGTTGCATTGATTTTACGACAAGTTAGCGATAATTTGTGAGTGTGGTTTGTGGTGGTGTGGGAGGGGGAAGATAGCAGGAGTTATTTTGATAAGATAGATGGTTGTCTCAATCTCGTGGCAGAACTGTTTGGATAGGTATTCAAACTGTGTTGGAGGAAGAAATGGTCTTTACCGTTAACAATGGAGACCTCTCTACTTTGTCCTTGTTCAAGTTTTGTTGCTACTGTATTTTTGTTCTCTAAATTATTTTTGCTGATAAGTTTGTCATTTGTGTTTTATCCAAGCATTTCTTTTTTTATTGTACCGTTTTGTCTTCATGTTTTTTTTCTTCCTTTTTTTAAAATGCATGATCATATATTTCCCTATTGTTACTGCACATGAATTTAGTTCAATGAAAAAAATATTTCTTCTGTGTTTTTGACAGCAACCTTAGGTCCTAATGATTAATGGCTTTTAGTTGTTAAAATTTACCCGTTTATGTGCTGAAATTGAAAAAATTGTTATTTCTTTACTTTGTTTCTTTCAATTTATCAAACATTATTGGTGCTTGTCTGCTTGAGCCCTTCTGAACACTTGGGAACAGTGGGAGCTTTGAGCTTTTTTGTCCAAAGGACACTAAAGTAAATAAAAATTAGTGAACATAATTTAAATAAATTTTATCATAAAATTACTTTTTAAAAAATAAAATAATAAACAAGCAAATCTTACAAAGTAGTACTTCTCATAAGAGAAGTGGAAAATATATGTTTTGCTTGGGCAAATCTTTTCAAGGGATTTATAAAGCAGCGACAACTATGGAGCCCCATAAGGCCTTTAATTTGCAGGTTTGGCCCATGAACTTCTATGCTTGCTAATTAGTTGAGAACTGTGCTCCCCAATTTAACATGGCATCTATGCGAGAATTTTCCAGAGTCATACTATATCACTTAAAACCCCATGCTTCTCCATCTCAACTTCTCTTCCGCCGAAGGATGACTTCCAAGGTTTTTGTTAAAGGTACATTCTTTCTTTCTTTTTCTTTTCTTTTTGCTGTCTCACTTTCCTCTTTGGCCAGACTGAGTATTTTGGACTTTAAAACCTGTACTTGTAACAATTAAGTTTGATTTTTTTCATTGTCTTCAAAGTTGCTTTGCTTTTGTCATTGCCATCAATTGTTTCTATTATGAAGAACATAGAACAATAATACATTTTTCTAGCTGCCAGAGTGACTAGTATTGTGTGCCATTAGTTTTAGCATATGAATCGAATAAATCCATGATTTAATTGGAAATTTTAGTTTGCACAATCTCTCTGGCACAAAATCATTAAGCTCTTGGTTAAATTAATTATTTCATGAAAGAAGAATTCAGCATGAAACAGAGAGAAGAACATTACAAAGCAGAAGGATGAGCAAAGAAATAGTGCAACAGACACAAGAGCTCTCCTATATCACTGAGTAAACAACCCATGTGCTGACATATATGTAAAGCCAAGAAAACAACCCTATCCCACGAAAAGGGAAGAAGTTTCTGATTGAAAAAATCTGCCATTACACCCCTTCTATAAACACAACAGCCCTGCATAAAGGACATATTGCCAAAAAACTTTATTCTTCTCCTTGATTAATTGGAATCCATGACTCAGAATGATCTTGAAGGATATATATAATAAAAAAACAGGTTATGATTTTTTTGTCAGCCTGATGATTCTCATGTTGTCATTTACTGATTCCTATGATGAATTTTACTTCTTTGAATGCTTTGTTCTGATATACTAAATCAATTAGCCTGAATGACTGATATGAGAACTGCTGAATGATACCTACTTCATCTACACACTAAGTAATGGCATTGAAGTACGAAATACTTGTGGTCTTTAATAGGATTCGTGAAGCCACCCAAGTCCTGAAGTACTTTGACTTGTGGAGAGGTTTATTTGAGTGCACTTTGACTATTTTCTTGATTTCTTCCACCCTTCTGTTTTGGATCCCAAGGTGCTTTTGGTGTGTTATCTGTAGCAGATGTATTTTTTATTTACCGTAAACATAAAACTGTCTTGCTGTTATGACTTATGACCTGTAAATCTTGATGCAGGTCTAGCATTTTCTACGACAGAGGAGGAATTAGCCAAAGCTTTTTCTCAATACGGCAGTGTCCTGAAGGGTATGCTTCTATTGTTATTACAGTGCCTAAATTCTTCCAGATTAGAATTCTCACGCAAATATCATTTCACTTTTCCAGCTAATATAATACTGAATAAAGCCAAGAATAGATCCAAAGGTTTTGGATATGTGACTTTTGCTAAAGAGGAAGAAGCATGCAAGGCACAGATTGGCATGAACGGAAAGGCCAGAATCTACTAACTTTAATTAATTTTTTCCTAAGGAAATGCCAAAATTCAGAAAATGAATCAGCTCTTATTAGCTATTGCAGATATTACATGGACGGGTTCTATATGTAGACGTGCAATTGCCTAACAAGTGATGGTGGAGGCTCAATGAAGATTTGCACAAGTATTAAACAATCATAGCCTTGATATATAAGGAGGGAAGGAGCCACATCTACTCCAAGCGCTTCTTGATAATAATGTTCATTTTGTTTTCACTGAAAAGCGTTAATTAAACGGTCACACCAATCAACAAGTACTTGTTGCAAAAACTATATAGTTTTTATCTATATACTATATCTCTTTGGAATTCATATTCATTTTTGCTTTTGAATGTTAAGTGTGTGTATGGGTGATGGTATGCAAATTTAATTTTGGATGAACTTGATTTCTCTTGATTTGATTTTGTTCTAATCAGTACTTATCGTGTTTGGGAATACTGTTTTAAAAATGAGTTTAAGAAAGATAATTTTGTTTGGATAGTAAATAGAACAAGTATAAATTTACATAATGTTGAAAGTTTCACATTCAAATAACTTTTGTTAATGGAAAAGTTGAAAAGTTTTATTTATTGTGAAATAAATTTATTTTTTCACAACTTTTTTTTTTGAAATTGCCCAAAATATCAAGTTACTGTGCAATTTATTTTATTGTTGGAAGTGCAATTTATGTGTCTCTACACCACACAGGTTATAAATCAACTTTATAATTAAAAATTGAGTTACCTATTTGCATATGGACTGAATAGTCTCTATTTTGATGTTTTCCTTAACAATGAGATGGATCAAGTCGCAACAGGATAATGGGATAATACCAATGGGATACTAAATATCTGTGAATTCCAAAATAAATCCTACGCTGATGTATAACATTCCATGATCTCTAAGGACTAGTACAGACCAATTTCTCTATTATAAGTACAAAAGGGCAAATATACAGAAAATGTGGGGGAAAAATCAGTTAAGGTCTTAAGGTAGTAAATATGGATATGGTTAGCAAAGATTTCTTTAGGTACTATTTTAAACTATTCTATAGTATTGTTTAGAATAACATATATAACTCAAAGGGTTAACGTAGTGATGGTGTAAAATTTTGTTACGTTCATATGAGCATGGACAATCTATTTAGTTGAAGAATTTGTGTTCAATTTTTACCGTATGCAAAATTTGTTTTAGTCAACGATAGTAATTCAGTGCAAGTTAGATTAGTTTTTGATCCAATGGGTTGGAAGACACTCATGATCTTTGACCTAAAACAAAAAAAATATAACACACACACACATATATATCTATATGTGTGTGTGTGTGTGTAATGCATAACAACAATCATTTTTAAGTTAGGTTTTAAATTAAAAATTTATAGTAAAAAATGTCATTTTATAAAAAAATCTTTGCTTTAATTTTTTGGTGAATTGCTTTAATTATTTTATTGCATGAGCGAGTAATTTTTATTATAATACCACTAAGCACTTGATCAATTAGTATGAGATTGTTATAACTTAATTAGAGATTTTGTGATAGAATTTTGAATATTAAATTGTGTTAAAGACTTGAAGATAGAGTTTTACTATTCATGCTGGTCTTATCCAATTTGAACAAAATTGTATTTAGTGGAGCACATATGTGGTAGACAAAAATTCATTTTAAATATTATTTAACAATAATTATTTAAATTACTCTCTTATCTAATGCATAATTGATTGTATTTTCTCACATTTCACTGTTTTAAAAAAATCATAATCTATTAGATATCAAATCAATTATCTAAATGAACAATAATTAATAGCTAAAAATATTATACTTACCATCCATGGTTTAAATAAATTAATTTTTTAGTTATAAATAATTTTTAATACACATTTCATGAAAAAATCAACATATTTAAAATATTTTATGAAATATTTAAAAATAATATTTACCGTGCATATAACACGGGTCACTAGACTCTCTAGTACAATATAAAGTTAAATTATT
>PYAF01001578.1:24029-51464 GCA_007407185.1 Glycine tomentella | reverse complement strand
AGGGGCAACACTGTGATGAATGGATATCTGAAGGACTTGAAAGCAACACAAGAGGCATTTAAAGGTGGATGGTTTTGGACTGGTGATTTGGGAGTAAAGCATCCTGATGGATACATAGAGCTTAAGGATCGCTCGAAGGACATCATCATCTCTGGGGGAGAAAATATTAGCACAATTGAGTTGGAAGGAGTGATTTTTAGTCATCCGGCAGTTTTTGAGGCAGCTGTTGTTGGGAGACCTGATGATTATTGGGGAGAGACACCTTGTGCATTTGTCAAACTGAAGGAGGGGTGCAGTGCTACGTCAGAGGAGATAATACAATTTTGTCAGAATCGATTGCCTCGCTTTATGGCTCCTCGAACTGTGGTGTTTACTGATCTGCCAAAGACATCAACTGGCAAGACACAGAAATTTGTTCTGAGGGAGAAGGCAAAGGCCATGGGAAGCCTGACTAAGAAGAACACTAGCCGGTTATAAAGCACCTTTATTCTGTCATTTGAATGCAATGTTTGTCAATGTTATGTGCTTTCAGGTTGTTATTTTCGTTTACATATAAAATAAAATCTGTCCATTTGTATGAATAGAAACTTATGCATAGCTGTAACAAGAAAAAAAAAGACACTTATGCAAAGTCAATTGAACCACTATATCTTTTTTTCTCATCTAGAAGTTTGAGTAGATTCATAAGCAAACTAAAAAGAATTAGTGTAAACTCCAAAATTGATCCTTCAATTTTTTGCCATTAAATTAGTTTTTCAAAAAAAATTAAAATAAAACTATCAAATTCATTTCTTGTGTTATAAAAATGTTCACAGGTTTAAGATGTGAAGTATGAACATTGTAATCTTTGAAAGACCTACTAGAACTCCATATCGGCTGCGATTGTGATTGCATTCAAGAAGATGTAAAAGAATGCAATTTTTTTTATGACAATGATAGGGTCTCTTACTGGTAATTGGTAAATTGACATGCATGCATCATTCTTGATCGCTGCGGCAAAGGAATGCAAAATGCAAGACAGTGAAAGCAAGCCCCATAACATTAAAAGGGCCCCAGTGATTTCTATAACAAAAGGTAAAGTCTGAGACAAATGCAAAATGTGGTCGACAGAGAGGGCCAGGCAAAGACACAAACTTTTGATGGGAATGGACTTAAAAGGCAGGGGAACATGTTGTCTTGGTCTTTGTGGATGAACTATGAGAGTTAGATAAGTAGCAATTAGTAATTAACAGGAACAGATAAAGTGAGTGTAACTGAAGTAGGGATGAGGAGATCAGAAGGAACAGGAATAGGAGCCATCATGTATTCCTTCTCCTGCCTTCTTGTAAATTGTGGCCAAGACTTTAAGACTGACATAGGCTTGTGGAAGAAACTTCCATATCAATTCTATTTACTCTTTTCATTAGCAAAAAGAATTCTTGGACACTTTTTGGGGTATAGACACCTGAAAACACAAGAGAAATAAATGATTGACAAGTGAAAAGAAAAAGAGTTTGGAGTTAAAAGAATTCTTGAATAGTTTCATTTGAATGTTTGCACATTTTGGATGTCCAAAGATCGTATCTCAATTCATTATTGATGTACTCTTAATGGTTAACTCAATTCAATTTTTTTGATCGATTGACAATTTACAAATGCTTTAGTTCGATTTTGAACATCCCTAGATAATCGGTTTCTTTTCTCATTATTAGTTAGTACTAGTTTTAACTCTTATGTATGAGTGGTTTCTACCTGTTTAATTTAAAAATACTAACCGAATTTTATTATATCAAAAATTAAACTTTCATCTTATTCACAAGTTGAATAATTACAAGTAAACGGAAGACACTAAATGGAGTAATTATTTTTTATAAAGGAATATTTTCGTCAACACTCAATTGCCTCTACGTGGTTAAAAAAGGTAAACGCACTCAAGTTTTACTTTTAGTGATTTACCAAGGGAATTAGCAACGTGCAGAAATGCAAATGGCGTGAAAGTGTGAAATTGACCAGGTTCATTTTGGGGGGACAATTTTTCTTCTTTTACCTTTTTTAATTTCATTTTCCTTTGCTTTAAAAAGGCAGCACAAAGCAAATTATATCATCAGAGAAACATATTGATCTCTGACCTTTAAACACGAACACTAATAGTAATTACTCGTGATTTGTAAGTCGTAACCCCTAAACTATTCACATACTAAAAAAAGATCCCTATAGTGAATTGAAACCTCCCGCACCTAACGAGGGATCTATCAAATATAAATTCTTTAATATTCTCTTCGATTCTTAAAAAGAAAAGAAAAGAAAAAAACCCTAAAACAGCTAAAGATAATCTTCAATGGAAATGCTCAAGGCCTGATCCCTTTCTTTAGAATCTCCACCATTTCCATGCCAAGAGCCTCCATCCTCATTCCCCATAGCATCCCACCAAAACACATCAGAATGGTCATCAGCACCACCTCCATCAACATTACACACAGTTCTACTCCCCTCATCAATTTTCTTCTCATCACTCTCGTAATTAGTTTCTGCCACCACCGTTGAAGTTTTACCAGCAACAATGTTTCTGGAATCAACGTCCATGCCAATATCGGAAGCCACCTTCTGCACAGACCTCGGAGACATGTCCCTGAACTGAACATTGTACGAAGACAAGGTCTCGGGGAAGTTAAGTTTGTCCAACGAAGAAGGCCTCCTCAGACAGTAAACGGCAACGTCGTGAGCAACCGCGGCAGCCTCCTGCGTGGCGTAGGTTCCCAACCAGAGACGCTCCTGCGTGCCCGGAACACGAATCTCCGACACCCACTTGCCCCATTTCCGACGCCGAACTCCCTTCAACTTCTTGTTTGTGCTTGTAATTCCATGCATCGCTGAACTCCTACTCATATGAATAATTATTAAAAAGTTTAAATTGACTTTGCGTTGTGATTTGTGAGGGAAGAGGGTGAGGAAGGTGTGCTTATATAGGTTTGAAGATTTTTCAGAGTCAAAAGGGTTTTCGAAGATTGAAACACGACAGAGCGAGGTGGCCGGAAAGAAAAGAAAGTCAATATTTTCAAAGGTCAAAGTAAAATTTAAGATACAATTAGTATGCACCGGACGAAACAATAATATTAAAAAGTCTGTGGATGCATTTAAGTCTTACCAAATTGGAGGCACAATGGAATTCCAAGGACACCAACTAGATTCAAGATGGTTCATTTAGTTCAGATTTTTAATTATGTATTGCCTACGTAGTTTTTAGTTGTTCATATAATAAATGTTTTTATTATTATTAAGGATCTTACTAATAAGTATTTTTAATATATTAATTAAGAAATTAAAAAAATTATTTATTGCATAAAAATGAAAAATATAATTTTAATTTTTTAATAAAATATATTGTCTTTTTTATTTTTTAATCAATGTTCCAATAATACTGATTAACATTTGTCTTTTATTAAATACAATTGTTTTCTAGTTTTAACATCACACTAATGGAATTATTTTTTCCTTGACATTTATTTTAGAATTAATGGGTATTAAAAATAATTATTAATTTGTTTTTATCATAATTAGCTTACTTTTAATATAAAAAAATATTTATTTTGAGCACCTTATAAATATCTTTTTGAGGGATGACCCTGATAATATTTTAATAAAGCTCGTAATCATTTTTCTATTTATTGAAATGGAGTGTTCCACTTGGCGAGACGAGGAATTTCAATTTTCCATTTACATACATTGCTTTGAGGTTTTTGTAAAGCCACACGCTCTTCCGGGGGATGAAATTCACGCACCACACAAACCACATATCAAAACGTAACAGTGATGATTCGCGCGTGGGTACTGATATCGGATTACGTCACACGTGACGTGTTATATTAATGACGTGGTCAACACTTCGTTAGACCTCTTCTTGTTCTTCCTTGATTCTATGACTGGATATAGTATAAGCACGTGCTGACAGTTCTTAATAGTAATATTTAACAATAAAAATATGCGAAAGTGTTGAAAATAATTTATAACGTCGGTCAAGTGATCTAATTGGTTATTACTTAAACGATTATCTTTATCCATCAAATACCCTTGTAAATATTTATTTATTTAGTCTATTTGAGATTAGCATATGCTAAAAATAATTGTAATTTGCCATACCAAGGGCAAGTTTACATGTCCATATATTTGTACTTTGGCGTACGGTATGCTCCTATGTGTTGCTATAGCATCATCAAAATTCAAACACTATTCCAAGGATTAATAATAGAAAGTTTTGACACAGATCCATTCTCATCTTAAGGTTCAACAAAACAAATGATCTCTTTGATTCCTCTCTCTTTTTTTCTCGAAAAGAATAAGGATGGTAGTAGTATATATCACGTTGGCTTTCATTCAAAATCGTAAAATCTAAAAGTAAGTGAATGATTATGATGGTGTATCACTCACACACCCCACACCCACTATAGCTACCGGCCATCTAGCTCCTTAACTTTTCACAAGTTAAAGAGAGTGATGCTCCCTTCCTCTTCCTCCCACTAGAGCAACTTGCATGTGTTAAGAGAGCAGTTGACGAGTTCAATCCCAATCCTTGATGAGAAAACCACATATAACAACAAATATCTAAAGCACGTACATTATGCGTCCCAGTGGCAATGTGAACTTAGAGCACGCATAAAAAGTGCAAATTTGTTCTTTTCTTCTTGCTTTCACATATGCCAATATTAATGATCTTTCATTTCAGGCCTAACCAACAACAAACCAACCCAGAAATCGATATTGGTATTGGAAATTGACAAGCAGATCGCCTTTGCGCTTCATGGGGTATATGGGAATTACCTCCAAATGAAATCAAAGTTTATCTCTGTAAGTTGTTTGTATGGGTTAAAGGAACATCATTTTTATTTTTATTTTACAGAAACACCCTTTTTATTCAAGTAACAAAGGCTCTCTCTCCCACTATATTCACCAAGCATAATCTGAAAAGGCAAGATTAAATATTCAATCAAGATTTATTATTTTATTTATCAAAATGAGTTCAAAGATATTATTTTGATAAGTTTTTTTAGTAAAAATTATTATAAAAAAAAAAAAGAGAATCTGTAGGGAGGTCATAAACTACTGATTAACTTCAAATAAACTGAATTGGACGTGCTGCTGGACATTGAGAAGGAACTTATCTCAGCGGAATAAAAACCTCTTGAAAGAGATTGAGGCATTCGAGGCCTTAATTGATAGCTAATGAACAAGATAGATGGGTTTAAAAGACTGAGCAAAAGGGCCAACATTCGACCAAATCCTCCTACAAAGTAATCATGGCAAAGCATAAAAGGGTGGCAGGGGATTTTTATTTTTCTTAAAAATAACGTGGATGAAATTGTACCTCCAAAAGTTCATTTTTGTGTGTAGAAAGTAGCTCTAGATAGGATACCCACTCTCCACAACCAGGCTTTCTGAAATATTATTGGTAATAATGAAATGAGGTGTAAGGGGTGTGGAATTGCTAATGAAAGCATGAAGTACTTATTCTTTGAAAACACTTTTTTCATTACTCACACTTTTAATTAAATGCACTTTTTTGCTACCCTTTTGTTGAGTTGAATGCACTTAAAAAATATGGTTGTTTTTTTTTTTTGGGTAGAATTAAATGCACTTGAAGCACTTGGATCAGCTGTATACATCCACAGTGAAATCAACACAAAAGTAACTACTATTTATTACTTAAGAAAATCACAATAAGTTCAACTCACTGTGTTATTAAACACGCACTAAAGTGTGTTTGGGATTCATAAAAAAAGGTGAGTTTGGGCGATCATTTAAAAAAAATACTTTAAAATAAATCAATTTTAAAGTTACAATTTTTTAATTAACCTTTTATCCATTTTAAAATTGTAAGTATTAAAGGTTGACTTTATTACCTCTTTTAAATATATTTATTAACTATTGTTTTCAATTAATTAATATTATTACAGTTGATTTTATTACACAACCAAATGACAAAAAAAAAAAAAAAAATTAACCATGATTTTATATTATATCTCTATCACAAACCAAACAAACACTAGATGATCAGCTATCCCGTGAGAAGAAATGTCTCTGGTTGAGATCCTAATAATTCAAAAGCCATTTAAAAAAGGGAGAAGACCAAATTTTGGAATGTCACGGTCAAATGTGAACTTTAAAAATGTGTATGGTATACAGAGAGTAACATGAAAACACAAAACAAAAGGTTGTACATTTGCCAAGATCTAAACTCACGATATACAATATTAGATACAGGACACAAAATGGAAATGTGATTACTAATCGTGCTGAGGAATACTTTCATAGCTGAAATAACAGTCACAGATGAAGATGTCTAATTGAAAGCATTAGTGACGGAGTATAAGAAGTCCAAGAAGCCTGTCCCCTTTAAAAGACCCTTACCTGTTAAAAGCTCAAAATCCAACAACAGGAGGAAACCAATAACAGCTGCTCTCCCGTTTATTATTTCGTTCTTCCCAGTAAAACCAAATCCCTCTTGATCCTCGTCAACGATCATTCTAACCTAACCACGTCATAGAGAACTAGTCAATAAGCAAGCCGAATGTAAATATTATGTAATGCAATGGCATTGGTCCAAAAAATTAATTATCAGTTGTTAAAGTTGTTAGTTACCTCATCAACATTGACATCAGTTGCTGTAAAACCAGGTTGAGCCTTCCCACTAAAGACAATTTCAGCAGAAGCATCAGATCTCACACCTCCTCTTATGTTGATATAAATATTCTGTTCATCTGTTTTCACAGGATAGACAAAGAGTTTCCTCAAAGCGGGCGTGAGAACTCTCAGAACAGGATTTTTTGGATACCATTCCTTGATATCTCCCGTTTGCAGATCAAATGTGCTATCAGTTGATGGACAAACTATGCACCCATCCTGCATAAGGAACGGAATTGCAAAAAGGTCATCCTATTTTCAGACTAATGAACACATTTATTATTGAATTTTCAAATATGGTAAATCACTAACCATTTAACCCAATAGCCAATGCTTTTGAGAGAAAATCTTAGAAAAAAACAGTGGTAAGAATAACACAACACACTGGAGACACAGAACTATCTCACCATCTCATGTTTGATGTTATCATCACGTTGCCAGGGCAGGGAATTGAATTTGAAATCACAATTTACAAGCAGCAAGTAATGTCATTTTTTAATGTATTACATAAAAGTTGCAATCTTTGTTTTTCATCCTATGTTCATTGCTGAGTTATGATGATAATATTTTTCCTCTTTCGTAGAGAGAATGAGAATAGATACAGTAGACACTGAAAAATGTAGTTTGATCAATCAGTTTAGGGACATAGCATACTTAACAGTCCCAACATATGATAATATGCTTGGATAAGTTTCTCCATAAGCACTTGGAAAAGAAAATAAGAAGGGAAAAAAATATAGCCTCTCCTATAAGCTAAAATTAGCTTATGCATAACAACATTTTGGAGAAGTTAAAATGATTTAGCTTCTCCAAAAAGTTTATTTTAACGTATACATAAGCTAATTTTAGTTTATGGGAGAAGTTTATTTCATCTTTACTTGTTATTTTCTTGTACGATAAGTACTTAGGAGAAACTTATTCAAACAGGGCCAAGATAATATTAATACTACATATCTACAATACCCTTTCCCAAAGTCACAATCCCTTGGCTTACATAGCCAATAAGCATCCTGTTTGAAGGAAATCATAAACCTTTGTAGTTTTCTCACAATTGAGAGTGTATTGTTAACACTCTTCTCCCATTCATCAACCCCTTACATAGCCAGTAGTAATAATAAATTGATGAATTTTGCTTGCATAATTTATCATTATCCTAGGCTAATTACTCAGATTAGTAAGTGAAGGTGACCTGGGTGAGCTTGGCATTGAGCAAGCCTTCAGTATAGGCGCCTTCAGCAGGGGACCTATTCTCAATAGCGAAAACTTGGTCTTTGTACCAAAGCAGCAGTATGGTCTCGTCGTCCTGAATGATCACGCGCCGCTCCCCCTTCGGAAGCGCCGACAACGGCACCACCGGAACCCAGTTGTCGCCGGACGCCGACGACTCTTCGGCGACCGAAACTTGGGCTGCCTTACATGTGAGACGCGGAGTGGAACGGTAACGGAGCAGAGAGTGGCGGCAGAGAAAGAGGGGTTTGGGAGGGGCGGGAAGACGGAGAATGTGGGTTTTAGAGGAGCATGAAATTGAAAGGGGTAAAGGGTTTGCGGCCATGGAGCTTGGGAGTGAAAGTTGTTGGAGAGAGAAAGTGAAGAAACACTCTGTTGCTTTGTCTGCGTCTTCATTGCCTTTGCATGTGTGGATGGGTAAAGTCCACACAAACTCACAGGATAATGAACTCTGTTTAGCCACATCTCTATTCTCCAATTCTCTATTCTAAATAAATAAAACCTTCCTATTCGCATTTCGCACCACCAACTCTAACTATTATTTTGAAATGTGTTTTTTTTTTTTTTTTTTTAAACACATTGTAAAATGTAAAATGTAAAATGTGATGTTTTTAATATTGGTTGTGTATATAACTAACATAAAAAAGTAGTGCATTTAGATTTAAATATTTGAATCCTGTTTCTGACAAAAAAATGAAAAATTTTAATTTTGTGAAAATGAGGAGCATATTGAAATTTCGTAAGAATGAGTTTTGTATATTTTCATGTTTATAAGGACAAAAAAAACATATTTTGAAATAAAGTCCAAAAGGACCTTGATGATGGCCACCGCTCATCGACCATCGGAATGGAAGGTTGTTATTGTCACTACCAATTTTGTTATTGGTACTACCAACTCATACGAAATTCCTCTATTGCACACTTACCAAATTGTTCTCACCCCCTCTCCTTCTCCTCACATAGTTGAGTTGCATCGTCCCTGACCCACACCTGAATTACACCAACTCCAAATGACCAACCCTCGTAGCCAAACTACCTAGATCCATCATCTTCGGCGCCACCCAAAGCCAACCCCCACCATCACAACCTGACCCTTCGCCACACCATCCACCTCAACCCATAAGATCCATTATCCAACTTCCTTTGCGACTACATCGTAGTGGCCACCTTGACCCACAAGATATGTGTCTCGTTGCGTCGAACACCTCATCCACATCAAGATTCGAGCAACATTGTGCGCCCTTTGCCTTGTCGAGATCAAGTTATGGCGCACAACCCACCAATTTTTATCGTTTTTGAATTTTGTTGTTTGTTTTGTTGAGGGGTTTATGGTTTTTGGGGGTGAGGTGTTTTCAATCTATATATGTTGTTGGGTTTGTGACTGTCAAATAGGTTTGGGATGATGATTGAGTTTGTAGTGTTGGGGTGGTTGTTATTCTGGTATTGGGGATGTTGAGTCAACAATAGAAAAATAATTTCATTGTTGTATAGTGTGCAACATAATTGTCTTTTCATGGAAAGAGTAATTTTGAAATTACTTAAAAACTCACCCATGTAGGTAGTGGGAATAACATTTTTGGTAGTGGCAATAGAAGCTTCTCAAATGGGTTATTAGGCTAGTCATTTATGGCCCATGAAACCAGTTCAACAAAAAAATATCAAATTCTCAACGAAAACGGAAAGAGAGGGATTCGAACCCTCGGTCCAAAAATTTGTACAACGTAAAACTTAAAAAACTGGGGATTAAAAGATTAGAGCATACTGGATTTAAAATATTTATAATTTTCTTTTTTCTTTAATTAATTTTTAGTGTTTATTGGACCAAAAATAAAACTTCACTGTTTAAAATAATGTAAAATGAAGTTTATATTCTTAATATTCGCCTTAAATAATATCTCAAGTGAAAAATTTTAAAATAAAAAAAAATTAAGAAAACGTTATCTTCTTAAATATTTATTTAGCTTGACTCAAATTGATGAATCTAATTTTATTTCTAAATCCTAAAAGTGCTAGAAAAAAACAGGATTTTAATTAATTCATTGATAATGGCCTGGATATGGGAAAACAATATTTTAAGGCTTTTTATCATTTTTTTAGGCCGGCATGACACAGGACCAATCTCTGTAATTATTGAACCGTAACATTTTCTTCTTGATATTTATGTATGAATTTAATGGTCTTGATAATGAAAACAGTTTTCATTGTTGGGTGGTATAACAAAGAATTAACCGAGTCATGTCAAGCAAGTATCAAAAGTTGATCGAGTAACTTTAGGTGGGTTTGGAAAAGTTTATTTATTTAGATTTATATATCTTATAACATAAACACGTGCCTAAGTATTTAAGAGAATTTATAAAAACGGTTTATGATTTTAGCTTATTTTAATAAGTTTTCTAAGATGGTTTATGAAATTAGCTAACAATTTATAAAAACAAATTACTATGCATTGGACCCGATTAAACATTGTGCAGAACTGCACTGTGTTTTGCTTAATTAATTAGAAGGGTAGGACGCTATTTCTCATCCAAGTGCATGCCTCTCCTGTCAACGCGTTTATGAAACTGAAAAATACTTGTTAAGTGCTCCCATAATTGTGATTTGTGAAGGATAGCATTTTATTTTTAGCTGCTTGCTCGTTGATTGAGCTTCATTTCTAATAACACTATCCTACCAAGTTTACCACTGCAGTCAAGACAAGTGGTAGGTATATATATTAATTCGTTGCCTGAGAATTTTGTTTTCTATTTTCTTGAAATGACGAAAATAGAAGAAAATACCAAACAAATTATTATGTTAATTAACCTGATTTTGGAGTTCCGAAATAGAAGAGTGGTCTCTTTTTTCCCTTCTCCTTGAAGTTCAGATTGGCAGAAGTGTAGAGCAGATATTTTCTTATCATGGGTGGTTGATTATGACTTCCTATAGCTATAGCTACACCACACGTTAAATTGTGGTAGTTTGATATTGATACTTTTCGCCCTCAATAAAAGCCACCACTTGACAATCATATAAATGGATATTATTTTAAGAAAACACGCAAATGTAGAACATATATTCTTAGCTAATTAAATACTTTTAGCGATTTTAGAGGTAAACAAAGCAATAAAATATAATACAGTAGTTTATAGCAGAAAGCAACAACTGAGAATCACTAAACTAGTTCAAGTTATTATTTTAGTTGGGGAATGAAATTATATATGCTTATTTTTGGCTAATAATAACAATAGTAAGAGCTCCTTAATTATATTAATTTACAAACTTTTATTTCAACTGTCATGTATTTTTCCTATAAATTAAATACAAACTTAACACCAACAAATTAAATTCTGGTACAATAAGTCAATAATTGACAAATCATTAAATCCTTTGAGTATATGGACAAAAATATCTATTGTGCTTTTGAAGAAAAAAATATTTACCATTAAAAAAAATTAAAGAGACGATTTCCTAACATGTGGATAATCTAGCTCTTCATTCGCTGGAATTAGTCTAAGAAATCATGATAGGAAATAAAGCATTAATAAGAAATATATATATAGCAAGTCGTAACAGTAACCTAGCTAACGTCATGCATGTCCAATATTATTTGATGATCCACACCATACGCCACAACTAGCATGGCAAACCCTAGCCTATCCCTATCCCTATATATACGTCCATGAGATGTTCATTTTGTTGTAAGAAGAGCATATATTTTGTTATCTCTTCTTCCACAAACTTTCGGAGTTTTCTTTCATTAATTGATAAAATCTTTGCTTAATTAATTTGTCCTTCCAGAAAGGGTACTGGAGGGGCAATTAATTAATTAATCTCTGGTGAGTATATATAAATATGGAGAGCCTGGAAGAAAGGGTGTTTATGTTCATGGATGAACAATATTATTTTTCCAATTCCAATGAATCAGAGCTACATATGCATCATCATCCCTCTGTGTCTGTGGAGAACCTATCGTGGGAAAACAACACCGACTCCGATGACTCACCCGAGAGAACTTTGTATTGGGAATCTCAGATCGCACTGCTTCAGGTATATACGTACTTGAAATCTTGTTTGATTGAAATAGAACCAAACAGCCAATCCATATATATATAAAGGAGGAATTAAGTTATGCAAAAGTAATTTTATAAGATAATCTAATGGTTAAAATTAATTATTCATTATAATAATTAAATTTTAAGAAAAAATAAATGGTGAAAAAAAATTAATTCTAAAAAAATTACTATCGAAATAAGTTTATCTCTCCTTTATATACACATATATATATATATATATAACAAAAAAGTTGTGTAAAACAAATTATATACCTAGCTAATTTCTTATTATTAACACAAGATTGATTAATTTAAGTATACAACATATCGTATGAATTTGTTTTCAATCTGCATCATCATTCCAGATATTAGTTCATTCTGACTAGCTATATATAGATTTCATTAATTTCTTTTATTGATCTGATTTTAGCTTAATAGTTTTAAAAAAGTTTAGAAGATTGGTCTTGATTTCTATATATCCTTGTATTAGTGTTAATTAATTGGTAGCTAGAATAGTATTTCCCAAAAATTAATTGGTAGAATAGATATTATTTTTCTTTTCCGCCTACTAATTTTCTGGTAGTGATCGGTGATAATTTAATAAAGTTGCACTACATGTTAAGTGTGGTGATTCACGGAACCTCCCTTAAAATCATATTACGTATCGAGAAATTGTTACCAATTTTATGAATGATATTTTAAAAGCTATGTGATTATTTCCCTAAAAATAATCTATACCACGTGTTATAGATATTTTTATTCTACCTTTGGCTTTTTGAAACAATTGTTTACTAGATCAAATCAACATGTGATCAACGTGCTTTTGTATACATTGTTTTAAAATCCAAACTATAAAACAAAAAGGGGGCCGGGGGGAATTCAACCACATAAAAAGATTCACAATATATTTGTCCAATAACAACTATGCACTTGATATCGAAATGAATTTTTCTTTACCAAACATGTTTTCACATGCAATCATCCAGACTTTACTCTCATCTCTTAAGTATAGGAATTAATTAGGATGATGTATAAATAGATGTTATAATTACAATATCTTGAAAAAATAAAAGGATTTTTGGTCTAATGTTCCGGTAACCAATTTTATTTTATTTTTATTTGTGTTAAGGAAATTTTAGAGCAGTACCATTTAAGTGGGTCAAAATTGAGACGAGAGGTCGGTCGAATCATAAAAGAGGTGAAAGCTTCTGATTTTTGCAGCTGTTTGAAGGCTAACTCTTGGGATTGCACCACCTGTTTGAGAAGACGAGTGGTTGATGGGCTCTGCCAAAGAGGTTTCATTACCAACCTTTGCATTTCAAAATGGGGAACCACAAAAAAGTTTCCAGGAGGTGCGGTGCACACACATTTATTTATATTAACAAGCATAACCAAAATTTAATAAGAAAAAATTATATATGATAAATTTAATATTAACAGTGTTATCTAATTACAAATTATTATATATGATAAATTTGTTGACTTTTATAATAATAATTTTAAAAATTATATCAACTATAATTTATAATTAGATAGCAGTATGATTTTAACCATTTTACACAGTCACTTTAAACTCATTTAATAATGTTGTATTGTGAGAAAGTCTAATTTCATAGTATATTATATGTTCCGCACTTCCGCTTGCTGCTTTTGTATTTTAGGCTGTCACGAGTATATTGAGGTGATTGCACACACATCAACAAGGAAGAAGAAGATTCATGTTCTGGTGGAATTGGAATTGAGGGAGCAGTTTCAGATTGCAAAAGCAAGTGAAAATTACCAGAATCTAGTGTCCTGTTTGCCCGAATTTTATATTGGAAAACCGGAGTACTTAACTGCCATTGTTCGAGTTATGTGCAATGCTGCAAAGAAATCAATGAAGGAAAATAAAATGCACGTGGGTCCGTGGAGGAAGAGCAGCTTCATGAAAATGAAGTGGTCAGGATTTAATCAAATATGCAGTTCTAATAAATCCTTGGGTTCAGTTACAACATATTCCCATGCACAAACAAATCAGTCTTACCTCAGAATTTCAGGAGCTCCTACACCTGTGGTAGTCAACTGAAAATCAGAAGAAGAAAAATTCAATTCCAACACTAAATTTTGAACTTAGGTCTATTTAGTAGTAGGAGTTGATGCCCCAGTGGAGCAATATATTAAAATTCGCAATTCATTGTCCTTTACTTTAGGTTCAAGATTATGATGTAATATATTCTCCTAGCAATAGAATATATATATTGTTTGCAGTAACTTTTAAATTGTAAATGTCCTTGTTGAATCATAAATATATATATTTTCTTTTACAATAATCGTATCGAGGCTAGAGCTACTATCTCAACCAGTGGTTTGACTCTACTGGTTTATTGAACCATGTATATATTCAAGGTCAAATGTTAATTCGGCAAAACATTCACGTTAAATTTAATCCCTAATATTATGATTTGTGTTGCTTTAGTTCCTAAAATTAATGAAATTCAAAAGAAGTTTCTAAAATTGTAATCAGTCACCTACTTTTTAGGCTATAGTTACATACACGGTGTGACTTGATTCTTTTGGGGATTTTTTTTTAATCAGTAAAAAAATGTTCAATGATATCATCTATTAATCTTATAAGTAATTCTACTCAGTAATTTCTTATACTACAAGTAAAAGAGAATTTGATTTTAACTCGAATGCGACATTTGTCACCCACATATACATATACATATACATATACATACATATATATATATATATATATGTGTGTGTGTTTGTGATCGTTCAAATAAAATTTATACTTTTAGTTATATTGCATACACCAAAATACAAATAATTAAATCAGAATTGTGCATTTAATATTTGTGAAAAAATTTATGACTGACTATTAGACATTTCTTATTAAAATTTCTTATCAAGGCAATATAAGAGTTAAATCGTGTAACGCGAAAAATTAAACTAGCGGATTATTTACCCAAGGGAATTCCAACGAATTTGATTGTAAAATGCTTAAAACATGTGATAAAAGAACTCTTAGAATGCTGTGCACAACCAACCCACTCTTGCAAATAATACTTTTCCAATATTTTTTAAATGATAAAATTTTCGGTAATTAGTTTAAATTTTTTAAATAAAATAAAATGACCAAAATTTAAAAGAGCGTCGATTGTCACAGCAATCATTAGAATCTGATTGACATACATTTTGGCTTGCAAGTACCGACTGAATATACATCCTCTTGATTCAGTGGAAGACAAGTAAATCTAATCTCATTTTTTTGTAATCTATAAATCTACGCTCATCTCCGAAAGTGAATATTTACAACTGAAGGCTGCAAGAACAAAGTCTGTTGAACGGAGAGAGCAAGGGGCAAAATTGGATGAAAAAGGAACGAAGAGATTTTTTTTGCACGACCATCCATACTACCAGCTTCAGGACCTAAATAATAAATTTCGAAGCAGGAAATAAATTCTGTTAAGTCCATGTCCAAAGATCAAAGTTTTTGATTTTTCTCGTAAAAAGTTACCACATCCCTCATTTTACTCTCGAAAGTGAAGGAACCTTGTCATTTTGATGTTTATTTAGAAAACAATAGGCTTGAACAAGAGAAAAAGCGCACCTGGTTTGATCTTAAATTTGAGAGAATACGGATACCTCCTTAAAATGAACTTGATTGGATGGTCAGTTGATTGCCTATGTCGATCAGTCGCAGAAATCAGCTGAAATGACGGGGAAGAATAAGTACTAAAGTGAAAAATCATAAATTTTGAGTGGATTATAAAGGAGAGACAAAATTAAATTAAACGACTGAGAACTTTCATTCATTATTTAGTAAATATTGCAGATATCTGTGCATGTGCGTGTATGTTTAATGTATGTATACAAGACAACCGCTTTGTTTTTTTTTTTTTTTTGCTCAGCAAAAATATAATATATTTATAAGAGGAAAGTACAGTAAATAAATACAACCGATCAACAGACACAACAGAACTATGGCAGCCTAATACATGCAGACTACATGGATTAGGGTGCCAAAGACCTGGCTGAAGACAAGGTTCACACCCAAGCCAAAAAGGAGAAAATCAATTATACTAAACCCAAAGAAATCATAGAAAATCTTTCTTCCCAAAGTAATTCAACGTAAAATTCTCGCCTCCAATCACCCCTCTTTTTTCCATAAAATTGGAATCTCTACCAGTAAGCAGCCTCTAGAATCTATATTCCAATTAATAAATCCTTTCTAAAATGCCAGTTGTTAATATCAGTGTTGGAAAGGAAAGGTTGCCACCACCACCACCAAAAGAAACTCATTTTAAATTTCTTTCCAGCTATCTAAAAGTCAAAAAATGGGCATTCAGATCGACATGATACCCTCCCAACAGGATAAAAAGACAGGCCTTCCCTTTTTTATGTAATGAGCCTATTCTCTTCGCTATTTTTAATTTATATTTTAAAAATATTGAAAACAATTACCAATATAAGACCAGAATATTTGGAAAGTAATAAGTCAAACTGATGTTATGACCTGTCTCCAAAGGGAGGACCCCAATTTGATTACCCATTCCAGCTAACTTATTTATTAATGCTTATCCAACAGCTGGAATTCCACTTTCACCAGTATATCCCCAACTTTGTCCAAAATATACAAATTTAATATAAAAAAAACTCTGGTCACTGCATGGAAACTAGACAAGCAAACAAACATCAATAGTAAACCTTGTCATCAAACCGGAAAAGAGATTGGTCAAAGTAAGGAGAAGGACTCTGTGACTGACAGCTGAAGGGCAAAGAGGCAAGCATCTTCTTCACAAACTGTAAAACAGCAAACAAAATTTATATACAGAACACATTAGCACATCACGTACATTATCTTTTATTTTTTGCTTTTATCTAGGAAGGGAGGGACAGAGGGGGCATGTGATTTAGAAGGATACAACCAACAACACACCTGTGCAGAGCTGCTTGCCTTATCTTTTATGCTCCGTAGCTGTTCCAGTGCGTGGATATTATTTGAATGAGAAGATATGAAATTCATATACATTGAATTCCTTGATGTTGCATGGAAGTGGTCACAAAACTGCTCAAACAACAGATAAAGGTCGTCTGCTGAATTCTGATAAGATGTAAAAATAAGTCAGAAAAGACACGAAGACACTACTAACACAGAAAACCCAAGAAAATAAAACATGATGAAAAACAATTTACCTGATAAAATGATACAATTTCAGTTGTATCCATGTTATATACAGCAACAAAAGCTGGGTGGTGATCAGCATTTCGGGACACCTGAGGCTTAAAAGCATGAAATATTAACACATTTGCCATATTACTTCAATAGAGAACATAATGATTACAGTCAAGTCTCCAGGTTGAAATTTTCTGGAAGTTTAATCAGATAAAGACCTAAACATGGGCCCTGCCCCATTTTTACTAGATGGACCAAATTGCAAGAAATCAAAAATACCATGGGCCCACTTAACAATTGTAAGACTTTAAAAGTTAGTACTTAACAACCGTGAGACTTTAGGAGTTAGTACTTAACATGGTAAGACTGCTTGAGATCTCCATGACCTAGTGATCAAGAATTTCAATCCTTATAGCCCCCGTCTGATAGCTAAAATAAATTTCAGCATTAGGTTTAAGCACTGAGGGGGGAGTTAAAAGAAAATTACCATTTTAGTTATCAACTTCAAGGTTTAGCATTAATCCTTGACACTAGATTTTTCAACAAGATGACCCAGGTTTCAATCAAGGCTCTCGGTATAGTGAAGAGTCTCCTACAGAGAAGCTAGGACTCTACTTCAAGGAGGACTGCCACATACTCAAGCTAAAGGAAACAACAATGCTACACCATTTTTTATTTTAAATTTGGGCTTTAGTCTACTCCTCAGGTTCTTGTAAATAATTTTAATTTTTCACTTAGGGGCTGTGAATGGTACAATGAGAATAAAAAGAGTTAAAAGAAAAAGACACACACAGAGAACTCACCCCTCCATCTACACTACCAAACTTGATTAGCAAATGGTGTCGATCCAAAAATTGCACCTGCCCATGAGTTGAATAGATGTAACTTGTTACATTCCTTATTATTTTATGCATAGGAGAAAAACATAAAGAAGGTTAAAACCATTAGTGAAATGTTCTTGAGATGATAAAGCTGTGACAGTCATTTAGGATACATAAAAAAAGTGCCAAAGCCCCTACCTTCCAGATAATCAAATCAACATAATCTTGAAAGTGGAAGTAAAATTTCTTCCTGAGCCTTTGGATCCTCTGGCAGACGAGGGAAAATCATTAAAACAATTAATTACATATTAAAAAAAAAAAAATTGGAAAGATACAGAGCTCAAGTCATATACATAACAGCCAAAAATCTTGTACACCCACAACTTAGAATCACAGACAATCATGACAGCAGAATTTACAAAACAGTGATTAGGAAAAATGGTAGGGGTAAGCATTTAACAAGCTACATATATGCTTGACTACATGCTCATACACCAAGAACCCTTTCTTTTGTCATTGCAAAACGCATTGCTGCAAACTATAGGCCTGCCATTTCAGATTTTAGAATATTTCCTTTTCCATATAAGTACTCATGCTTGACAATTTCCAAACATTGACGGGACATGTGGAAATGCAAACAAGGGGAAATTACAGATAAGGAATAGTAAAAATGTTTCTAGTTCAGGAATCATTAAGCATACAAGTGGTTAATTAACTCAATAGGTTATTATTCAGTAACCACTCTTTGACCATGATTAACTGGTTGTGTGGTCAATCGTTCTTAAATTGGAGATATTTTCACCAATAATTCCTTCATTGTAATTTCTTTTAATTATTACAAAAGTGTGTGTGCAACAATGACTGTTTTGGACAGCAAACTCAGTACATTCCCATTTCCCACACATATACACGCCTGTGAAGACACAGAAATATAGATGTACAGCAAGAAATAATGTCTATGGGTAGTGACAGCATATAAGACACAAAATCTTAAAATAATTTGCAGTGAAGAACAGAAGGAAAGAAACTAAAGTTTTCAGCATTAAAGAGAGATAAAAAAAGGAAAAAGCAACCAGGGTCATGAAATAAGCTATGTCCTTATAAGGCTATAACCTTCCAAGATAATATAAGAACTGTACACGTTCAGCATAGAAGAGCCAATAAAATATGGAAAGAAAATATTGTGCAACAATAAGTTAATTTAGAAGACCAACCAAGGTATCATCTCTTTCTTCATTCCATAGTCCCTGGAATATGAATGAAAGCAATCGCTGCTTTATACCACTTAGAAAAGAATTCCCCAGATTAGGCTGGCCTTGATGCATGTGATTTTCAATGTGGTTCCCAGGCAATTGAAGCTGTTTATTTTTGTCAGAAAATGCCATGCCCTGTCAGAATGATTGGTGACTGGCCTTTATTTTTGTGAGTTTAGTGCTTTAAATATGCCACAAAACCATCAGAATTATCAATATTGAGCTTGGATTGCTTCATAAATGATAAAGGATAATTGGGAAGTAGTGACAATCAAAGATGACCACAAAATTATTAGCATGAACCACTGAAACAGAATTGAATAGCATTCCCAAGGTGCATCCCAGTGATTTTAAAAACTGAATGAGTTTAATGGTCATGCACTGCTAGTGTAAAACACTTTTACACTGTTGTCCAATCGTAATTCGCCATTAATATGACTTTTAAAGTAATTATCATAAAAGTCAACAAACTTAGCATACATGGTGGATTGTAATTGGATGATGGTGTAAAACTTTTTACATTGTCAGTGTGTAATCTTTTTTCTCAAAAAGAATTGTAAAAGCATTATAGGATGACCCAGTCCACAAGGCTCTCTCCTACTGGAGTCTAAGGAGGGTAAATGTACACATACTTAACCCTACAAGCAGAGAGGTTGTTTCTAGGATTTGACCCTGTGAGCTCTAATTCACAAGGCAGCAACCTTACTGTCGCACCAAGGCTTCCCCTCGAATTGTAAAAACATCATTAATAGATTTTTTTTTAGTTAAAGGGAGGACCCACAATTGAGACAAACCCCAAGGGAAGCCCCAATGGGAAATGGGTGGAGTGAATTATGAAGTTTGAACCCATGCACCCTTGTTGCATGTCCCTGTTCCACCAACTAAGCTGACACAAGATCTTGGAAGAATATTTGATCAGAAAAAAACATGTAAGATCTTTTTCTCAAAAAACCACAACAATATATGTAATGGTATGCCCAACAAAACACATTACAATAAAGTCAAGACCAAAAGCTTACTGACCTGTGCATTTGAATTGAGAAAAAGCTCATCATCTTCACGGCAGAATTCCCCAATAGCACGTACATCAACAAGGTTCCCAGAGTCTCTAATTTGAAGAATGTGTATAGTTTGATAGCGAAGTGATACAATTGCCAATAGGTCATCATACAAGAAGACGCCCATATTATGGGTTAAATTAACGAAGTCATTACTGAAGACCTTCTTGTCCAAGATCTCTCCATCTTCCAGTCTAATTTAGGAATTTAATAGGTGAGAAATGGGGAAAAATACATAAATCCAGAGTGAACAGAGTATGATTTGTCTGGTTATTTTGAAGACCAAAAAACAAAACAAAAAACCAAATATATAGAAAGATGAATAAGCACCTCAAGAGGTGGAAAGTTATCTTCTCAATTGAAGGAACACCATGGACAGCTCCTCCAACAGCAGGAGCATCATGAATTTGGGCCGTTGAAGTAGCAAACAGTCCAAATTGATTACTCTCCATGTAAAGAAAGAAATCTTTACATATAAGTTCATTGCAAGAAGCAAGTGGTACACAATATAATTGGGAGAAAAAACTGTCAAATCTCTTTGCTCTTGATGGCAAATCATGTTTATCACAATCTTCATCCTTGCATGAAAAAGAAAGCCATCTAGGCCTATAAACAATCAACTCCTGATGATTTCTGCTGAAACTTATAAGGTATTGGCCATCATCAGTGAATTTACGAAATGAATGGTCTGGGCACTCGACCTCATATACTGTGTAACTTGGTACCAAATTTTCATAGAATCGCCGAGCATGATGAACCTGCAAGAATTAAATTACACCTGCAAAAATTAAATTCAATTCAGGTTCCTTCAACAGAGGAACAAGACAACATATTTAAAAATTTCCCACTGAAGTTAGTTTGTCCATCTGATAAAGTGAAAGCAAATTTTCCAAAATGGCACATCATATATATCTTTTGCATTTCAAGTTTCCACATTAAAAACATCAGGTTATACTTGACAAAGCAAAACCTTATTTATCTTCCCTCACTCATGTTCTTGATAGTTCACCCAGGATATTCACAATTCCTACAACCCAATCATTGTGCAATTTTTTGTTACCACCCCATCCCCCCTCCCCCCAAAAAAACTAGAAAGAACAATTTATATTTCTAAACATCAGCATTTAAAAATAAATTTTTGCACCAAATAAGACAATAAACTAAAAAGATGTTAAAGAACATCACACATGTAAGAATCCCCAGAAAGAAAAAAAAAATCTTAAATATAATTGGTCGTAAGAAGAAGTTACACTAGTGCCAGGAGCAGGAGTGCAAATTTGACGATCAAAAACCCTGGCCACAATATTGCTGCTTCTGTACATTAAAGCGTGTCCACAAACTTGAAAAGTTCACCCTGGAAACAATGAATAATGAATTTTTCATAGCAGAGAAGTTATCTCTATAGAATTATTATTTGTGATATTATTTCCATGCAAGTTATTAAAAGCAGATGGTTACAGCCTGCATCTTCAAATCAAATTATCCAAAACAAGTCAATGACTAAATATGTAAAACAAGTTAAGTAAATCTCTTTAAACGTGGAAATGCTTGATTGAGAAATGACAGAAATGGTGACAACACAAGGACATAGTTGGGGGGGGGGGGGGGGGGAGATATAATAATTCAAAACTCTCCATGAATTAACAAATGAGGACTGAACTAAGTAAAAATAAAAATCAGACTCTGGATTTTTTTGATGTGAACAAAAATTGACAGCTATGTTACAAAAAGACCTATCCATAAATTAATACATCACACCAATAACCTGAGCATGTCACATTAATCTACACTACAGACCATGTAAAATAATAAAACTCAGTGTGCAAAAATAGTGGTATTCCTCATTTAGGATAAACTTCTCGACAAACACTTATAAAAGAAGAAATAGGGAGGTGAAATCAAATTTCTCCAATAAGCTATAATCAAGTTATTCACTTCAACTTTGGGAAAATTAGATGAAGTTCAGATGAATAAGTTGATTTCAACTTATGAGAAAAGTTTGATTTGTTCACCCCCCCCCCCCCCCCCCCAAAAAAAAAACCTTATTTTCTTCTCCTACAAGTGTTTGTTGAGAAGCTTAACTAAAATAATCCATAATCGCATATAGAAATGGGAGCTCAAAACAACAACAGGATTAGAAAAGGCCAATGTTTAAGAGTTTTTTACAGGATAGTTTCAGTTTCAGGTTAAGGAACCTGAAACCAAACCCTAGAGTGTGTGTGTAGATCACCACTATCATTCTTCCGCTAACAATAAAACGAAGATGCTATCTTCACCTAAATCGTAACATTATTATGATACGCCATATACAACATCACATGGATCTTAACAAGATGAAACCTAGGTGCAGTTCAGAGTTCAGATACAACGGTTAACACAAGTTGGTATTATCACAATACAATTACATTTTCACACATAGAATGGGAAATTAAACCAAAAATAAGAATAACAGAGAATTAGAGATGCCACATAGGAGAAGAGAGAGGTTACCGGTGGCCACAGAGGAAAGCGCCGTTGAAGGAAGGAGGGAAGCGTCGAATCGAGAGTAAGGAATTTGTGTTGTGGGGTTTGGGGTTTGGGTATGGGTAAGTGAAAATCAAAACTGAGTTTGGAGATGCCACGTCACCTGCATGCCTTCATCTCTACTTCCCTTTCGCTCTTCGCTTGCAACTTGCAAAATATGCATTAAGCACCACAACTACTATCCTTTCATTTCTCTCTCCTTTTTTTTTTCCTCTTTTTTTAGGATAAGGTGACACCACAAATTCATATCATATAATAACAATACCAAAAACATCTATTTATATTATTATCCATAAGATTTTCCGTGATAAATTTCATATGATTTTTATCAAATATGGATAGGTCAACCTTTTTCCTTTTATTTGTGTGTGGCATTAAAATAGATATTTAAGAGGGTTTTATGGGGGGAAATTGCAGTTTAAACAGTGTTTGAAAGTTTTTAATGACATTTAAATTAATAATAATAATAATTTAAAAAATAGAATAGTGTTCTACAAGAAAAGAAAAATGTTCAATATACAATAGTCATAAATAACTGCGTCACCTTTTTTTTTTATAAATAACTAACTTTGTCACTGTTTGTTTGTATTAAAAATATTAATAATAAAATAATTACTTAAATTTTTTTATAATAATTTGATTTTTTATAATTAAAAAATTTAAATAATTGTTAGTATTTTATTCAAAAAGATAAAATTAGATTTATAAAATTATATAAATTAATGTATATTTAATTTTTTACTCATTTTAAAAAAAATTACATTTTCATATATTACAAAAAGGGATGACAATTCCTAAAAAAAGAAAGAAAAAAAAAAAAAGATAACAAGGAAGACGTATTAAGATGAATCTTTTTTTTCCTACTTCTCTGATGTCATTTGTAAACCGCGTGTTTATCTTGTTATCTTTTTATACAATTTTCCATGTTTTTCAAGAATAAACCATATATGATATATCTAAATATGTGAAATTTTAAAATACATAGAATAAACTTAATTTAAAAACCATGAGAAAGTAGGAAATCTAAGTAGCTGAACATATTAAGGTAAGAGTTGTCTATTACATGCTCATCCACACATGATATGAAAATATTAAATACATCATTAATTACTTTAAAAAGTTATTTCATGTAGCATTTGAGTTTACAAGCTCTTAAGGTTTCCCCCCTACTTTTATCATCACTATCTTTTTGGAAATCTCCTATCGATTTTATGTAAAAAATGCTAACATTGTTTTAATCAACTGTCATTTCTTTATACTATAACATCATCAACATTATAATATAAAAATAATTTATATTATCTCATTTCATTTAATAATTTTTAAAATTAAAAAATATTGTCTTAATTTTTATATGTTAATTTTTTTAAGTAAATTAAAACATTAAAAGTAATAATTGCTTGAGTTACCAAATTTCAATGTCATTTTTATATCAGTTTATAATTTTAAGTTAATTCAATAGTTAGTTTTAACAAATGCTTATAATTCCATAGTTAATTTATCAAATTTCAACTTCATAACTTTTAACTAATTTTTCATCTTTCTACTACTTTTTTAATTTTTTAGTTTATCTCATAATTTTACTAAACACATCTTCATCCACCCATAATTTCTAATATTGATAATACATAAAAATGTGGCCTTCTGTTCACGTACGGTATTAACAGGGATGAATACCATAACCAATCACATACAAGACGACCATACAATCATGGCATGGGAACTTATAAATGAATCACGCTGTAATGAATTGGGGAAAACTTTTTCTTGAATGCAAGTACTATACTTCCATGAATTATGGACATTAATTAAATATTTTTGTTACGTCTAAGAATAAAGAATCACATTTCCTCCTCATCAGCATGGCCTAGGTTAGGTGCCATCAAAATGATGGAAGTATCCTTCACGAATTTAATGATTATGATTATTTTTAGGATTTTACAAATGAATCCAAATTCATAAAATTAATTCATATCCAATTCAATTCATTTTAAAACCATTCAAATGGATTGATTTTATATTCAAATCTAGTTTTTTAGATTTTAAATCTAATACAATTAATTGGATATGAATTGAATATTTGTTTGAATTTTTAAATCAAATACAATTTTTTAGACAATGACATATAGGTTTTTTTGGCCAACTTCACTAGAAGTCATTTTTTTATTGATGTTGTTTAAAGTTATTTTAGTTAACATCAATTAATGATGTTTTTAAGCCATCATCGGTTGAGACAATTTGTCTATTAATGTTAGTAAGAGTTTTTTTTTTGCCAACGTTGATTGAGACTATTTTTTGGTTGATGTCGTCCAAAGTCTTCTTGCCCAACATCAGTCAAGACTATTTTTTAGTCGACGTCAGCTATGATTTTTTTGTCAATATCTATCGATATTATTTTTTGAAAGATGTCAGGTAGATTTTTCACTAGACACTGGCTAGATTTTTTTTTTGTCGACATCATATGAGACTATTTTTGACCGACATCGACTGAAAAACATCATTGACCAACATTGGGTAAAAAACATCAACCGACATCGACCAAAAAAATCTAGCTGACATCGGTCAAAATATTTCCCCAATTGACGTTGATAAAAAAAAATCATAGTTGATATCAACAAAACATATCCCTAGCTAATGCCGACCAAAAGAACTAATCATGGTTGATGTTGACCAACAAATCCTAGTTGATGCCAACAAAAGTATATTTTCAACCAGCGTCAACCAAAAAAAAAAAAAACCCAGCCAACGTCGACAAAAAAATAGTCTTGACGAATGTTGACAAAAAAATATCAACAACTTACATCGACAAAAAAAAAATCTTATTGATCAATTCTACTAGAAGATAGCAAAGCTTCTTCTATTCAAATCTCAGGTTGTTACTTCCTACACCTCCAAGTTGCTTCCTGCACCCTTTTCAGAATTTTTTTTTACCTTCTGATTGGTCATTCCAGAAACAAAAAAAGGGATGCATTCTGTAATGTAATTTTGCATTCTGGATTAGCCATTCCAAAAGACATAAAGGAGGTGCAGGAAACAATAGCCCAAATCTCATAGGACTTGTTTGACCAACGATTGGCTCACTATGTTAGGCCTTGTAATAGATGCCATCCGAAAGGGATAACTAGAAGAAAAAAAAACAGAATAGCGATTAAAAAATATATATTACGGTGATGTACAAGAAGATTAAAAAAATTATAGCATATACAAAGGGGATAACTAGACCAAAAATGGGAAGAAGGAATGGCATCAAACTGTGAAGGCAATCCCATCCCCGTATAAATAGAAATTACAAGAGAGCACATTTGTAAACTCAGGTTTTGCTTCCCTGGAATTGGAAAGATGATGACAGTATCCTGAAGAGTCCATCCGGGTTATCAGTATGCACCTGTTGATAGAGAAAGTAAATCCTCTTTTAAATATGTAACCACGTGAAATAATTCCAAAACTTAGTAAAGCTTATGTCAAAGAAAATTTTGTGAAAGTTTCTTCACTAATTATGGCTTTTTCTTTTCTTTTTTTTTTTCTTTTTTTTTTTTTTTTTTTACTTGGGGGCAAAATTTGCGATGTTTTGTAAATTAGAGGGCAAAATCCATGAAAAAAATCTTTTGACGAGAGAATTCGCAACATTGTGAAACTTTGGGACAAAAGTGCAATTAAGCTGTGACTAGCCAAAACTATTCCCTAAAATCTAGGACACCCTATGGCTACTTGCATTATTTGAAACTTGGAAGTATTTTAGATATCATGAGCATAGACCTCCTAAGGTGAAAGACACGTATGGGAGGAGATCATGCTCTAAAATAATAACTATGACATTATAGTACATACCCAGTGGCCAGCATCTTCAAGGACATGCATTTCAACTCCACCTCCTTCCTCAACAGCAAGCTCTTCAGCTGCATGGATCCGCTGAAGATCTTCAAGAGCCCATCTATGTAAGCTTCTTTCTGCTTTCAAAAAGTTCACATGCACCCCACGAGGTACATCTTCGACAATTTTCCTATGAAAAGTAGCACAAAGCATTATTGATTCCACACACAATCATCTGTATGGAAAGATTAAATTTCAAAATTAAATGTGATTGCACATATCATTAATCCTGGCATCAGTAAATACACTAACCATGGAATTTCTTCAACAATACAAACTAAATATAAAATTAACAGTCACTGTCATTCTAATTCATATTCAAGGCAGGAAGAAACCCATCTCAACCAAAGAATTAAGGCTGATAAAAATCAATATATTGCAGCTAGCATTGTTATCATAGATATCACAGTAAGTACCACAAATTTGTTTCTTCATAGGATTGATACATTTCTGCAATCCCCCTTAGGTCAAAAACCCATGAGAAGCTTGATGATTGTGAACCAGGAGAGCTAGAAGGTCGCAGGTTAGTCACAACCCACTACATGGATGACAGGAAAAAAAATCAATCAATAATATAGGGACAGAAATTGCCAAAATATCTATTTCTTTTATCTTCATTAATTTTAACGTGAACTATGTTGATTTTGTAACATCCAACTTATTCATCATCCATCAAGCCAACAAAGCTCTTCAAAATTTGTTTAATCAATCATCTGATGAAAAAATCATAGATGTGTGACAATTCAGTTAGACAAACAAACTGAACTTTCCCAAAGGAGTAAAACCCAGGTGTTCATCTATAAATATTTAATATAGATATTTTCATCATTTACTAAT
>PYAF01001578.1:13032-23929 GCA_007407185.1 Glycine tomentella | reverse complement strand
AGTTCATCCTGGATCTGGCTGCATGATAAGTGTGATAGTTTTTTTTTTTTTTTTTTCCTAGTTTTCAGATTAGAATTTAATGAATGCCTTAAGGGTTGTATAATTTACCATAAATCAGGCATTCTATATGGTGATAGCATTCTAACATAAAATGTCAGTGAATGGCCAAGGAGTAAACGGGATAGTAATCAAATACTTCCCTTGAGATCAGTTTTACTAATCAAGGCTTTATTTATATAGTCATTGAACCAAGGAAAAGTATACAGTACACAACTATCAATAAACAAAAAATTTCTAACACTGTAAAGCAAGCAAGAATACACGCACAAATTGAACAGCGATCAATATCAAAGTATGCCATAGTTATGTACCTGCGCCACATCATTTGAAAATCCATGTTGAATAAGAGCTCTGACAACATCCCGCTTTGAAGAGACCTTCCTTGAGGAAATGATCATAGAAAAATAAAAAATTGCTCATAATATAGAACCAAAGAAAAACGATTCTGTCAATTTATTCATATAAAAGAAGTTAAAAAGTATAGAAAGACAGTTATTATGTACTGAGATGACAATCAAAAGAGCATCAAATGTTAATATATAACGAAGTAAATTAGCATAGGAATTGGTAGGCATGCACATAATAGTGGCCAGCTTTGTTCCCATAGTTCCCTCTATTTTTTCTTTTCCCTTCTTTATACTTCTATTGTTTCATTTGTTACCTATCCCGAGTTCTCTTTCATTTGAAAGTGATATGTCAAAGCAACCAATGTTGGGGAACACCATCCCCTTCCTTAAATGGATTCAACTTCCAATAAATAGTGGGAGTTAAATAAAAGCATCACAAACAAATCACACAGTTTACCATGATGAGAAGAGATTAAATCTACCATTAAAACAAGGTGACGGGGGACCTCACAATGTCCTCCACCCCATAACTAGCTCACCACTTTTGCTACAAATCCAATAAACCATTTGAGGGACAGGAGACCTCACAATACAATGTTTCTCACACTCATCCTCGTATCTCTAATTATTCCCTAAAGTAAACTCTAATGCAAATATGATATATATAGCCCACTAGAATTTGATTGACAAGAAGCCACCTTTACACACTCCTTATGACTTTCCTAGTTCCCTATTAGAAGCAAATATTCCATATAACTCACATATTTTGACATTAATTACAATTTAAACTTTGAATTTAACAAACAAGTAGGAAACTTGATAACTATCAAAACAGGAATTTAGATCAAACCCAACAACCAAACCTTGA
This sequence comes from Glycine tomentella, assembly GCA_007407185.1. Classification (NCBI taxonomy): domain Eukaryota; kingdom Viridiplantae; phylum Streptophyta; class Magnoliopsida; order Fabales; family Fabaceae; genus Glycine; species Glycine tomentella. Next base: position 22,654 of record PYAF01001578.1, on the reverse strand, counting down.
AATTGAAGAACCAAAACAAGAACACATTGAATCAAATTAACATCACCGTTACATTCATTTTCTCAGAAAGACGAGAAGATTCAATTAAAGATCTACCTCCTTTGGCAGTGTACTTAGAAAGGATACGAGTTCTGCTGGATGATCTTCTCCATCTCCACCTGCTCGAACTTTTCCAGGAGTTGCATCCAGAATCCAAGCCTTCAAATAGCATAGAAGCAAGTGTGAAACAATTAAGAAGCCCTCACATATAAATACAGGCAAACAAGAAGACAGAAACTATAGTTACAAATTACAATCCTTGTCAACTCTGACTATTCCTCCCTGCTGAGTTTTTATTCATCATAATTTGTTATGTAGTTCAGCTTTTTAATGTCCACACACACACACATAAATATAAATATTCAATTCTAGGAATTTAAAGGATCCAATCTGAAAATAGATCCCACATTTTTATTTTTATTTTGAACAGCAAATGAACCTAGTATATTGAGTAAAAGGGAGCAGGACCACAAGTTGTGACCGAACTCCCTAAAAAGCAATTACAATAGGTACTTCAGAATAAAACTGAAGATTCCCACCATGGTAAACCATGCCCCAACCTTGTACAAAAATAGATCCCACATATGAACCAGCATTATTTTCTGAGAACATCATAATGTCTAAATATGATACACAGTAATGAGGAGTAACTTCTGGCACCTTCATCTACCCCAAGCAAACAGAAACTGAATTTGAACTTACTCTCACTGGCCGAGCAAGAGGCTTTGCAGCTTGGTCTACCATGCTCAAAACAACTGAAGAAAAACAACGTAAATAGAAATGGCTAGCTTAAAGAAAGGCTCATAAAAATGAACTTAAAACATTCAGTGACTAACCTTTCCCCCCAAAACTATGACCAACTAACACGCGGGGCGTTATTCTCAGATCTCGAACCTATCCAGAAGAACAAAGAGGACGTCATTACAAGAAAGGGACAATACATTACATGTATACAGAACGACATGTATCTTTTAAAATAATATATTAAATATAGTAAGAAGGTTTCACTTAATTTAAAACATTCCAAGGTTTTCTATCAAAAAGTAAAATATTCCATAACAAAAAATATGCTGATTTAACAAAAATCACAAGGGATTTTAATTCCCACAATTGGTATAATTTAGCATTTCAACATTAAAGAAGGATAATAAATTGCAATTAAAATTAAGGGAACTAAAGTGGTAAGGCCAACAACTATTTGAGGAATTCACCCAAACTAGAGTCCCAGCGGAAACCCACATGGTTGTATACTGGGTATTCCATGTTGCAGAACCAAGGTTTAAATCCCATTAGGAGAGAGGGTGGAGTGGAGTTGATATAGACCCCTGCCCCACTCTTTAGTACACCCGCCACATAAATATGATAATGATTTAAGAAACATTTTAAAGAAAGCACACCAGTTTCAAAACATCCATAGCAGCAGATGCAACAGTATGGGGATCTTTCTTCTGTATTGATGCTGAATCGCCATGACATCGCAGGTCTACTAAAAGAAACTGTCAATGCAAACAAACAAGATTCAGATTTATGTAAATCCAAAATGTTCTTGCATTGGAACCCTACAATCAAAATTTAAGATACCCAGTAAATAGAACATTATCTTATCAGAGTATAATAATTTGATCCTATCTCAGTACACAATCAATAAACAATGTTTTAATTCATGACAATAAATGGTTTGTTGATAGTGAAAATATTTCTATAAGTATGATGCCTAGTATAAATGGTTTGTTGATAGTGAAAATATTTCTATACTATTGGAGGATCAAATATTAAATTCATAAGTACGATGCCTAGTATAACTAATAAATATTTAGATGGCAAGTAGTACCTAACAAAGTTTAGCACAAAAATGTAAAGTAAAATACCTGCCATGTAGGAAACTCTTGAGCCAATCTCCTAGCAAAAGTTCCTGCAATATCATTTTAATTATATACTAACAATGCATACTTTCTCATTTATATTTTCCTGAGAACTACACATACTTTCTTGCAAATACAAAAACATCTAATCCAAATATCCAGATCTCTGACCAAGACCAAAGCTACTCTAAAATTCTTGATGAGTTTTGAGAGTATGTAGAAAAGTAGTTTGATCAGGTGGATACATTGTTGCGATGCGATAATCATGCATTATACAGAAACAAGTCATGCCACGCATAAGTTTCATATAACAACAGGCTTGTGAAAAACAACATGTACACAGTAGCACTCACCCCAGTTTTTCCTGCAACCTAGGATTCCATGCAGAAAAACAGCCGTTGGTGGCTCAGGTAAAGATCTGTCCATAACAGAACTCCATCTTACCTGTATAAATTATTTCTGTGCATTAGTCTTTTGTAGCATTACACAGAAATCATATTAATGAGATTAATCAACCTCTTATGAACATATGAGAGGTTTGCAACCATCCAATGCCATTTTACAAGCTTTTATCTCAATATTCTCATCCAGTTTCAAATATATTTTATTAAGAAGCATTTTGAACATGTTGGTAAATTATTAATGGGTTTGTATAGTCAATAAGTTTTTGTTCCATATCAGTAATTAATATCATTAAGAGAGTGTTGGGTAAACAACTTAATTAAGCATTTATTAACGAGCTTATTCTGATTAACAATGAAACTGATTGGAATGAGTTAAAAATGAGCTTATTCTGATAAGATACACAAAAGAAGCTTATTTTAAAGAGCTTATGGGAGTCATAAGCTACTTTCATAAGCCCAATTCCATACAAGCTCCCAGTGAACTCTTCCAAACACCCCTTAAGCCAACTCTGGTGGAAAAAAGCTCAGTATTAGCTGTTGTTGTTGTTGTCATCAGTATTTAATAAGATTAAACTATTTTAGTCAATAGTTTGGTGGTTATATTTCTAAATGAGGGGAAATTCAAGAAAAAGTGAACAATCTTCTTTCAAGTTCCAGTATAGTGAATACACGACTTTGGTTTGTTTTGAGAAGATACATTTTTAGTTTCTTCAACAATATGTTCCATTGTAAAAAAAAAAAAAAATATTGCATTATGTGGAACCTTATATAATCTATATCTGACATTCTGCCATAAATCAGCCCAACTAAAACCACAAAGTTTTGTTTAGCCTAAAGCAACATGGTATGGGTGACATAAAGCCAATGAGGGAATAGGCCACTCTTGCACACTTCTATGCCCCAATGGATTGAATGGAACACTATGAATCTAGAAAGTGAGACTATTAACTCACTGCAAAGTCAAAACAAATTCCTGTTAGATGAAAACTAGAAGCAAGCAGTAAATAATACTTACAAGTGCCCCCTGAATCAAATCATATGCCTGCATGACACGAACACACAAAAAACTCAGTTATAATAAACAAGGATAAATAATATACTACTTTTTTGCGGCAGAAAGAATCATATATATTTTGCCATTAGTAATTTAGAACTTGTCATTTTTATTATCTGCCTACTAAAACACATTGAGGGTTGGCTTACTATGTTTTTATCTGTTTTCAGCACCAAGTGTAAACACGCAATACAAGAAAATAAATTAAGCATAGGAATGCTGGAGGTGGGAGGGATCACCGAATGGAAGCTATCAGGTAGGAAGCGCCTATCAGTCACTGAATAGGGTGCTGGATAACCAGGTTCAGGAGGAGATATTTAAAGACCTCTGGAAGCTTCGAATCCCATGCAAAGCTACTTGTTTCGCTTGGAGGTTGCCTACTAAGAAGAATTTGGCCCTCAGAAATGTGCCTATTGGCTACCCTTCATGTCCTTTCTGCTGCAGTTCTGTCGAAGATGCAGCACATGTGTTTTTCAGCTGCCACAAAATTATGCCGCTATGGTGGGAATCCTTGGGTTGGATTAGTGTGGTAGGGGCATCCCCGGTTATCCCAAGCGACCACTTCCGGCAACATAGTTACTATAATCTCTCGGGCCTTAAAGTTCAGCGGTGGTATACCTGGTGGATAGTCCTAACCTGGAGCATTTGGTTTCATCGCAATAGGATAGTGTTCCATAATGATAGATTTAATGGGTCTAAGTTGATGGAGGATGCTATATTTTTTTGTTGGTCATGGCTAGCAAACTTGGAGAAGGGCTTTGATATTCCTTTCTACATATGGTCTAGCCGTATCAAAGATGGTTTTGTTTGTAGTAGAGGATGTAACTAGGATGTCCCCTTTGTTTCTTTTGCCATTACGTGGGTCTCTAGCTTGTTCTATGACACCTTAATTCAGCTCCTATCATGTATTAGGCTGCCATAGCTTTGTTAGCCTACTACTGGCCTCTTCTTTTCTACCAGTACTTCTTGTACTTCATTTATATATATAATATATTTATCTTTGCCGATCAAAAAAAAAAAGAATGCTAGCAATGAGCAGTCAGATTACCAAGATGTTAGATGAGCCGGCCACCTGTCCCTTTTGTCCAACTCCAACAGTTTCGCCAACTAATGCCATTGATATGTTCCGGTCCTTAACTGACCGCCTAGAGTGGCTAAGAGCTAACCGAGAAACATTGAATTTGTCATTCTACATCAGTAAATAAATAAATAAGTATCAATACGTAACTTGTTAGGTACAAAGTGTCATCGTAAAAAATGCATGACAATATGGATTGCTAAAACTAGCGCAACTAAACACGAAGCTCAAACGGTGGTGACTGGTGACATTAGCAACCAACCAGATATTAGCAGCAGTTGCGCCGCTCAAGCGTTGAAATAACCGAAGCGAAGCTTAAATGCGACAATGATGTGTGCTAAATTTGCAATGCATAGAAACTATCGAAGTAACTGTAAAGTGAGAAATGAAAAGATTAAGAAAGGAAAATGCACCTCGGAGAGCCGTAAAATTGGAGATGTGACCTTGCAATTCCTCCAAGAAGGAGAGACGAATCTGGTCTTCCGGTCCGAGGAGTTAACCACTGCGGCGGCGGCGGTAGTGCAGCAGGGCGAGGAATTGGAGAGTAACGGCATCGGAAGAGAATGGAAAATGCAGATCGGAGAGAGAGGGGAACGGAATGAGCGAAAGATGCGGTGGTGTCGTTGGCGGAGAAATAAAGAGCGAAGCGCGAATATAGCCTTCTCTCTCTCTCGCCCACGGTCGGTTACTAAACAAAGGAGTACATATAGTCATATATTTTAAATTTATATTTTAATGAGGAAAAAAAATGTGAATTTTAATTTAAATTGAAAATGAGCAGCAGCGCCATCCACTGCGCCACCACCACTAACACAAATTCCTTACTCTCGATTCGACGCTTCTCTCCTTCCTTCAACGGCGCTTTCCTCTGTGGCCACCGGTAACCTCTCTCTTCTCCTCTCGGAATATCTAATTCTCTCTTATTCTTATTTTTGGTTTAATTTCCCATTCAATGTGTGAAAATGTAATTGTATTGTGATAATACCAACTTGTGTCAACCGTTGTATCTGAACTCTGAACTGCACCTAGGTTTCATCTTGTTAAGATCCATGTGATGTTGTGAATGGCGTATCATAATAATGTTACGATTTAGGTGAAGATAGCATCTTCGTTTTATTGTTAGCGGAAGAATGATAGTGGTGTTCTACACACACACTCTAGGGTTTGGTTTCAGGTTCCTCACCCTGAAAATGAAACTATCCTGTAAAAAACTCTTAAACATTGGCCTTTTCTAATCGTGTTGTTGTTTTGAGCTCCCATTTCTATATGCGATTATGGATTATTTTAGTTAAGCTTCTCTACAAACAGTTGTAGGAGAAGAAAATATAGGAGAAGGGAAGGGGGGGGGGGGGGGGGGGGGGGGGGGGGGGGGGGGGGGGGGGCAGGGGAGGGGTGAACAAATCAAACTTTTCTCATAAGTTGAAATCAACTTATTCATCTGAACTTCATCTAATTTTCCCAAAGTTTAAGTGAATAACTTGATTATAACTTATTGGAGAAATTTGATTTCACCTCCCTATTTCTTCTTTTTAAGTGTTTGTCGAGAAGTTTATCCTAAATGAGGAATACCACTATTTTTGCACACTGAATTTTATTATTTTACATGGTCTGTAGTGTAGATTACTGTGACATGCTCAGGTTATTGGTGTGATGTATCAATTTATGGATAGGCCTTTTTGTAACAACTGTCAATTTTTGTTCACAACAGAAAAATCCAGAGTCTGATTTTTATTTTTACTTTGTTCAGCCCTCATTTGTTTTTCATGGAGAGTTTTTAGTTTTTATATCTCCCCCACCAACTATGTCCTTTTGTTGTCACCATTTCTGTTATTTCTCAATCAATTTCCACGTTTAAAGAGATTTACTTAACTTATTTTACATATTTAGTCATTGACTTGTTTTGGATAATTTGATTTGAAGATGCAGGCTGTAACCATCTGCTTTTACTAACTTGCATGGAAATAATATCACAAATAATAATTCTATAGAGATAACTTCTCTGCTATGAAAAATTCATTATTCATTGTTTCCAGGGTGAACTTTTCAAGTTTGTGGACACGCTTTAATGTACAGAAGCAGCAATATTGTGGCCAGGGTTTTTGATCGTCAAATTTGCACTCCTGCTCCTGGCACTAGTGTAATTTCTTCTTACAACCAATTATATTTAAGATTTTTTTTTTTCTGGGGATTCTTACATGTGTGATGTTCTTTAACCTCTTTTTAGTTTATTGTCTTATTTGGTTCAACAATTTATTTTTAAATGCTTATGTTTAGAAATATAACTTGTTCTTTCTAGTCTTTTTGGGGGGAGGGGGATGGGGTGGTAACAAAAAATTGCACAATGATTGGGTCGTAGGAATTGTGAATAACCCGAATTGAATTAATTTTTGTAGGTGTAATTTAATTCTTGCAGGTTCATCATACTCGGCGATTCTATGAAAATTTGGTACCACGTTACACAGTATATGAGGTCGAGTGCCCAGACCATTCATTTCGTAAACTCACTGATGATGGCCAATACCTTATAAGTTTCAGCAGAAATCATCAGGAGTTGATTGTTTATAGGCCTAGATGGCTTTCTTTTTCATGCAAGGATGAAGATTGTGATAAACATGATTTGCCATCAAGAGCAAAGAGATTTGCCATCATTAGTTTATGCCATATTCCTCAATACCCAGACACCTCTTCTTGTCTCACCTTCAGAAGTGCATCCCAAAATCATGGAAACAAGCCCCTCTAAAACCACTTCAAAAACCCATCTTGTGTAGTGATGCATCTATGGTTGGTGTTCTCATTGCATCCCTCAAGGACTTTGTGACCCATGGCCACTTATCCAATGCATTCAAAACCTTTTTCCAAATACAGCACCATTCTGCTTCTTCCCACCTTCTGTTACACCCCAATGGCTCTCTCCTTTCGGCTTGCACCCATTTTAAGTCACTCTCACCGGGTAAGCAGCTTCATGCTCATGTCATCTTACTGGGTCTTGATCAAAACCCTATCTTGGTTTCAAGGCTTGTTAATTTTTACACAAATGTTAATCTCCTTGTTGATGCCCAATTTGTCACTGAGAGCTCTAATAGTTTGGATCCTTTACATTGGAATCTGCTTATCTCGGCATATGTTAGGAATGGGTTCTTTGTGGAGGCTCTTTGTGTCTATAAGAATATGTTGAATAAGAAGATTGAACCAGATGAATACACTTATCCATCTATTCTCAAGGCTTGTGGGGATTCATTGGATTTCAATTCTGGGGTGGAAGTTCACAGGTCTATTGAGGCTAGCTCCATGGAGTGGAGCTTGTTTGTGCACAATGCTTTGGTCTCCATGTATGGTAAGTTTGGGAAACTGGAGGTTGCGCGTCACTTGTTTGATAATATGCCACGTAGAGATTCTGTTTCTTGGAACACTATAATCAGCTGTTATGCATCTAGGGGTATGTGGAAGGAAGCGTTTCAGCTATTTGGAAGCATGCAGGAGGAGGGTGTTGAAATGAATGTGATTATATGGAACACCATTGCTGGAGGGTGCTTGCATTCAGGAAATTTTAGAGGAGCACTTCAACTTATTTCTCAGATGAGAACATCCATTCATCTGGATGCCGTTGCAATGGTCGTTGGGTTAAATGCTTGTTCTCACATTGGAGCCATTAAATTGGGAAAGGAGATTCACAGCCATGCCGTGCGAACTTGCTTTGATGTGTTTGACAACGTGAAAAATGCATTGATTACTATGTATTCCAGGTGTAGAGATCTTGGCCATGCATTTATGTTGTTTCATAAAATGGAAGAGAAAGGTTTGATCACTTGGAATGCCATGCTTTCTGGATATGCCCACATGGATCGATCTGAGGAAGTCACCTTCCTTTTTAGAGAGATGTTACAGAAGGGCATGGAACCCAACTATGTGACCATTGCAAGTGTTCTTCCCCTTTGTGCCCGCATAGCGAATCTGCAGCATGGCAAAGAGTTTCATTGCTACATTATGAAGCACAAGCAGTTTGAGGACTATTTATTATTGTGGAACGCCCTGGTGGACATGTATTCAAGGTCTGGCAGAGTTTTAGAAGCCAGAAAAGTGTTTGATTCATTGACCAAAAGAGATGAAGTTACATACACTTCCATGATTTTGGGATATGGTATGAAGGGTGAAGGAGAAACAGCTTTAAAACTATTTGAAGAGATGTGCAAGTTGGAGATTAAGCCGGATCATGTAACAATGGTTGCAGTTCTAACGGCTTGTAGTCATTCTGGTCTAGTAGCCCAAGGGCAATCTCTCTTTAAAAGGATGATAAATGTCCATGGGATAGTTCCACGGCTTGAGCACTATGCCTGCATGGTTGATCTGTTTGGGAGGGCTGGTCTTCTAAACAAAGCAAAGGAGTTTATCACAGTGATGCCATATAAGCCAACTTCGGCAATGTGGGCTACTCTTATAGGAGCGTGTCGAATCCATGGAAATACAGTGATGGGGGAATGGGCAGCAGGGAAATTGCTGGAAATGATGCCTGATCATTCAGGCTATTATGTGTTGATTGCCAATATGTATGCAGCTGCTGGTTGTTGGAGCAAACTAGCAGAGGTGAGGACTTATATGAGGAATTTGGGTGTGAGAAAGGCTCCTGGTTGTGCATGGGTTAATGTTGGCAGTGAGTTTTCTCCCTTTTTGGTTGGGGACACTTCCAACCCTCATGCTTCTGAGATTTACCCCTTGATGGATGGACTGAATGAGCTAATGAAAGATGCTGGTTATGTACGTAGTGAGGAGTTAGTTTCATCAGAGGAAGATTTTGACGAGATGAATATCGTAGGGAATGTATACTGATAGAAGTTGAAATAGATTTTATTTATAGGTGTCTATTGTAGTTTGTTATTACACAATCCATTGTTTGCGGCGTAAAAAGCAGAAACTTGCCACAGTTGCCAGATCAAGCAGAAAATTGTCATGAGTTGAGTCGTTTAATTCTTATGCACATGGGATTTCATTGCTCTATTCCCTGGTGTCAGCTATTTCATTTACCAGCTACAATTTTGCATTGTTTGAGATAAAATCACGAGTCAACATTTTATGGCGAGCAAGTCCGTGTGGTTAACAGGATTTAGGACGGTAGAATGTTAAAAGATTCTTGTAACTAAAAATTATTGATTTTTATAATAGTTACTTAAAAGGTTAAATTGTCAAAATT
>PYAF01001578.1:0-12932 GCA_007407185.1 Glycine tomentella | reverse complement strand
AATTATACAATTTTAACAACTCCATTTTAAAAAAAAAAAAAAAAAAACTTATTAAATCCCTGTTATTTTTTGTCTAAAATTTATCCAAATATTTAGAAATTTATGAAATTGAAATTTTAAAAAATTTAAATTTCAAAAACAGGAAATTTAGTGAAAACTTAGAATTTGAAAAGAAGGAACTTTGCACTAATTCTTGAGTTTTTAAAAGAAACTAAATTCAATTTATAAATTTTTGAATGAAAATTATGAATTTAACATTTTAGATAAAAAAATTAATAGAAATAAACTTAATTAGCCCAAAAATTTCATAAAACCAAAAATAACACAATCTAAACTAGAAGGATAAAAAATAAAAATGAGAATAATGAGGCATGATAATTTCTTGTTCAGTGAACTGTAAAAATTGTACAATCCAAATGAAACTCACATTTAATGATTGCATTACGAGTTTAAATATGCAACAAATATATAGTGATTGCTTTCATTATCAATAGTGTTAATCATTAAATGAGAGTTTCATTTGGATTGTAGAATTTCCTAATTCAATCCAAAATTTCCTACAAAACTTGAGCTCTAATTTGGTCTCAAGATCCACACACACACACTTCGGACCAAAAATGGTAAACGTAAGTTTTAAAATTCTCTCAGCCCGAAGGGACCAGACCATTTCGCAGCCGAAACAATGGGATAGAAAAACAATGGGATAGAAATCAGCGATCAACATCAACCAACTCGACATCAAATACAAGCCACGAACTTGGTGGTATACTCCCAACGCGTTTATCCGCGTATCTGCGTAACAAAAAAACAGAAGATTGGCATAAACAACAGAGGCATTTTTCAGCAATTAAACCAATCAGAGTCATCCAATAAATAAAAGATGAAATTGGGAATTTCATACCCCATAGACGGTGGAATTGTGATCCTTCGTTTGTCCCCGATTCTCATCCCTGAAAAAAAACAAAAGAAAACTACAATAAGCATAAAAAATATAACAATAACACAGCATAAAATCTTGTTACTATATATTTACCATTGAGCCCAACCTCCCACCCTTTGATGACTTGTCCTACACCTGCAAATACAAAATGAAATAAGTGAAGCATATATAGAAAAGGAAAATCCCAGCAAATTCAACACACATCAAAACAGCACATACCCAGGCGAAATTTAAATGGTGCTCTTCCCACATTTGAGTCAAATATTTTCCCATCTTTTTGCAGTTTGCCAATATATTTAACACTGACCTGAAATGAAACAACAAATTCCTATTAAAAGAAATTACATTTAAAACATACGTTAAATAGAATTATTCTTCAAGTGAACTATGTCAATACTATCATAAATCTGTAGATGATGTGTAACCTTCTTTCCAGGAACAGCTTTTTTGCCATCAGGTTTACCCATAAACACCTCTTCTATAATCAATCCATTTGGAAAAGTTCTCACTTGTGATGGCTTGGTTTCAGTTTGTTTCTTCCCCTTTTGCTCTGAGGTGGACAAATTCTGCTTTTCAGCAGTTGTAGCAATTTGATTTGCGACAGCTTCTCCTTCAGACTCTTTGGTCTTTTTATTGTTTTTCTTCTTGATTTTCTTCTCAACAAGGACCCTGCCAACAAATACCACAAACAAGTAGTTAGCACAGCAGTAAATAATAATAATAGTGCACCAGAGAGGGAAGGAAACCCAGCCTCCCAAATTTCCAAGCATCAATATCTCAAGCAAAGAAAAGAAAGGTAATTGGAAATGACTCCACAGGTAAAAAATTCACTACAAAACCAAGAAAGACCTCACAATTTGACATCTTATAGAACTGAACTCCAATTTACTGAAGGTTAAGATATCAAATGAGAAGGCAAACTCAATTTCCAATGTTCTGTTTCTAATAGAATTTTTAGTTCAGTCGACCAGGTGTCCTGAGGATTTAGTCAACAGAAGAAATTTAGCCTTGCATATACCAACATCAAGAATAGAAAATTAAATATGGATGTAATATTTAAACCAACTTTCCACACCAGTAACACCAAAAGCCCTGCAAAATGTAACTGATATTTTAGTTAGATGAAATTTCTTACTCGTTATTGGATAGCTTTCCACCATCTTCATCCTTTGCATGAGAAGCATCACTCAGGTTGGTTGAAGTTTTAACATCCTCAGCATGTTTTTCATCTGGTTCAGTAACCTTTGTCTCATTGCTATTGTCAGATGCATAATCACTTCCCCCTTTAATGTGATCTTTCAACTTGTTTCTTTTCTTCTTTTTTATCCTGAAACCATTTACCATTATCAGAAACATTCAGTATAAAACAGCCAGCACAAATAGAGATTAAAAACCAATTTTTTTTCTTCCTAAAAATAATAGGGTGGGTCAGTGGGCGGTGCAAATGTCAAATAGACATCTATTCTCGGGAGTAATTAAACTGGCAAATCTTTCTCACCTATCCCGAGGCTCATCTTCATCAGCACTATCAACTTTTCGTTTTACACTAGCAGAATAATCAACATCTTTTTCCTTCTTGTTGGCTTTCTCAGTTTTCTTACGTGCGTGTTCTCCTTTCATTTGTGCTTCTGTCTTCTGAGAGACAGACACACCTTTCTCTGCAGAGGAAATTGGAAAGCCATCTTCATCTTCACTTTCCACAACAAGGTCAGTATCACCCTTAGCACCAATTGGAAGCTCAGAACTTTTGTTTTCTTTCTCTTTCAACTGAGCTACATGTTTCTTTTTCTTTAATTTCTTAGTTGGATCATCTCCATTTTCGGGTTTATCATCATCCATAATTTCCTCAATTACAACTGAAAGAAAAGGGGAAAAATACTTTGCCATTCATGTTACTATAATGAAGAAAATGTAATGTTAAAACTTATTATAATGAAGTGACAAATGTATGACAGGATGTTATAGCATATCTATTATCTATCATTATATCTGCATGTCCACAATTAGATGCAATTTTTCCCGGATAATTCTTTTGTACAGGAAAAACATAGCCATAGAATTTTGAGTATTTGATAATACTTTGCATTTTATTTTAATACAAATTTAATATTTGTGTATCTTTAAATATAAATATATATATATATATATATAAACACATGTGAACATCAGTTAGAAAACCACTTAATAATAAGAAAAGAAGCATACGAGCAGAAAATACATATAATCATTTCATGGCCTTAAGAAAAGTTGATACTAGAACGAAAATACCTCCACTATTTGGGACTGGCGAAGACAACATACGAGCCGAAAATACATATAATCATTTCATGGCCTCAAGAAAAGTTGATAATAGAACGAAAATACCTCCACTATTTGGGACTGGCGAAGACGGGTACATGTCAGTATCACTATCAATAATAAAGTCATCAGCATATCCATCTTCACTATCATATTCAGATGACTCCTCTGACTCAGTTCCTTCAATATCCTCCCCCCATGAATCACTTTCACAATGTAGTAGGAAATCAAGAAGCTAATTATCAAAAAAAATTGTTGCACCATGCACTATTTCTTAACCACGACTGTATGAACAAAACTTAAATTGCAATACAAATAAGTCAACAAATGGAAGTTCTTCAGAAGGATACTATTCATAGTCATCCCTAAGATCATCCCTATCGTCAGCCGCAAAATAACCTGAAAGGTGGATGCTTTGTGAACCAACAACTGAGAATGCCACTAAGTCATCTGCGTCAAACTCAAGATTCAAAGGGCAAGACTCAACCTTATCTGGTAGCAATGAACACAAGAAAAATGGACTTTTGTTTCCAGAAGAGCACTGAAGAATGCTTTTCTCCGATGATGAGCCAATGCCTAGAGTAGCCTGAATTTTTTTTAGGAAAAGAAGAAATAAAACAGAAACTTACCATAAGATTTTATAAAACTCAAAAATATCAATAGACTTCAGACTCCTTGAGTGTGCAATTCATACAAACGCATTTGAATGGAAATGTTATATAATTATCAAAGAAAACCAGCAACAAGACTAGAAAGAAAGTGTTTCTTGCACAACAGAAATCCAAGAACCAGAGGTTTTATGAATAAAAGGAAGAGGAGTTGAGTATATGAATGAAGAACCTGAGTAACATGAAGCTTCCCGCGCACATTGTCAGCGTGATAAGGACACGGTTTGCCAGGTTTCACTTCAATCCCTGAGCGAAAAAGGCGAAATAAATAAACCAGAGAAGAGTTCAAAATCATGACTATCAATGAGAAAAATGGAAAAACAAGTAGGTTCAGTAGCTAAAATGCAACGCAAATTACAGAATGATATAGTAGCAGGTATTAAAGAAACAAATGAATCACTTCAATGCTTCTAAAGCCATATCGAACAGAACTAATAACTGGAAGGAGAATGAAGATGACTAACCCCAGAATCCCATTGCGAAATGAAATGAAATGAATCCACGTCACTCGTAAGGGTTTCAACGTTTCCATAAACCCTAAAAGTGAATGCCGTTTTGGGTAAAGACCTGCCGTTTACAGACTAGCCCTAGCTAGCACGAGACAGCTATAACACAGATTTCGCCAACTGGTCCAATTGCATTCTCGTATCGTTTAAATGGGCTTTGGACCCAAACGCTCACCGCCTTGCTCCTTTATACCTGAATTTGCAATGAAAAAAAATGAACTGCACTTTGTCCATTTTTTTCAGTTTTTTTTCTCAAATATGTTTTTGTCTCTTAAATTAGTTGACATTTATTTTTTATTTCTCAAATTTATACTTGTTTCTTTTGGTTCCTATCTTCTTCTTATTATAATCAGAAGGTATAATATAATCTCCCTTCTACTGTGCTCATTTTTATGTAAACGGGTACCTCCAATTGTTATTCCATAATCAAGTTAGGAATCAAATTCCAGAATTAATTAAAGGATTTAAATGTCAAATCATTTGTATTAACAAATTTTGATATACTCTATTTATTTTAGGTTTGATTTACTTTACTTTTAAATAGTTTTTTAATTAAATTATGTAAAAGATGTATATGATTAAATATATTTCTACAAAACTATAAAAATTAAAATAAAAATTATGTCATAGACTACATTTTTTTTTTTGAAAACTTATAAATGGGCAACTTTTTTTCAAAATTGCTAAAATTTCGTTGTTGGAGAGTTATTGTAAACACATATTGCAATGACCAAAAAATGTGATTATTAAGCACCTAAAATTCTATATTTTATGTGGGGGAAAAATCAAGATCTTACTCTACACCCAAATGCATACAATGACTTCTCAGATAGGAAAATCAATTTCACACGATATGAGGAGGAAAGAAAATAATTCCTCTTATTTATAATTGTAAGAACTTCTTCTTCAAACAAAAAGTTATTATGTAAGTTCAAAAATTTAACAGCTATAATGCCAATTCATCCCGACCATATGTCCCATATATTTACACACACAACACTTTCGATCACCTGCTGTGCAATAGTTTTATGTTATACAATCCAACTACGATCAAATTTTAAACACTCATCGTGTAAGGGGAAAAGTAGGCACATTGCGGTTCCAAAATAATGTAGAATTTTTCACTATAACCAGTTTGCCAACTGAGGAAATTGCTGCAGTAGCCATGTCACACTCCTGATCGCTGCCTGCATATAAATTGTTTTCGAAGAGAATCCAACTCAATCAATGACCAAAAAAACACTCATGACTCATCCACATGCAATTACGCACATGCGTTGAAAACATATATGTTTTTTTTTTATCTTAATCCTTCAGGAATTCCCTCACTAATACGAAGTTGGACAAGATAACTAAAGTCTGACAAAAATTATTTTTGTCAAAAATTAAACTTGATATTATCTAAATGATTTAATCTTAACTTCATCACATTATCCACTTATATTAAATTACTTGGTTATATATATGTTTTATTCACCATTTGTATGTCCTTGCTCCTATCCAATAACTACACTTAATTAATTTTAAATAATGATCAATATGAAAAGCTACGCCAAAAACTGCTTACATTACATTAATTAACCCAAAATTAAAACAGATATAGATACTATTTAAAACTGAATTTAACCACTGTAACTGTAGAAACCAACAGAGCATATATTGGCAGCAATATTACAATTAATTCATCAAACGAAGGACAAAAGGACCCGAGAAACAGATTGAAAGCATGAGACTGGACTGATATAGATGGGAAATTTAAGACTAAATGCCTACAGTGCTCAGGCATGTTATGGCATGGATGTAAGAGATGTAAAGTTAGTGATTGTCATAATTTTGGTTTATTATTAAGAGCAAAGGTTTTGAAACAACATTTGGTTTGATTTTGAGCAATTATTTCTGGCTCTTGTTAGCTTATTTACTTTTGGTAGTTAAATGACTTGTTTAGAGTTTGGCTTTTCCTTCGTCTCTTATCCCTGCACCACATGTGACAAGTGACAACAATAAATCAATTTGATTCTAGTGTGAAGAAAGAAAAAAGTTATGTACTTCTTAATCTGTAACAGCACCAGTCTTTCATCTTGTTTTTATCTTGTCTGTTTTACCCTTTTCTCTTGATACACACTTTCTTTTCTTTATCCCTAATCCCCATGATAGAAACATTGTATGAAATGAACAATTCACATACCAAAGTTGCATCCCCAGGCTTGATTGCAGGTTCAACACAGTCTCGCCCATATCTGTAATTAATGAGATACGCATAAGCTAAACAAGGATCCCATAGAAAAATCAAATAACCACCTAGATTCAGAAAAAGGGTTGAAAAATGAAATCTTATAATTCGAAGGCTATCTAGCTTCATCCAGTTAATGTACATCGAACATACTATCACTCACGTTATTTGTCTTTTGCCATTGATCACCTCTAGACGATAAAAACTGCAGCCTTTGCTAAAGGGAAAAGGTTTTCCCTTCCATTCTGCATCCATTAATTTCCAAATGTTAATTAATAATACGCTTTTTTAATCTGAAAGCACTTTAAAAAGTAATGAAGAAATAAAGAACAATAGAATTTGTAATGTACCCAAATGCCATATCACCCCAACAGATGAGGAGTCCTCAGTAGACAAATCGTCAATAACAAACTGCAGATCTTTGCTGGTAGCATTAATTAGTGAATTTTTTGAAGAAATCTAGAATTTCCTGCACAATAATTAAAGCTAAAACTGATGACTTATATAATTCTTGTAAGCACACTTTTTACAATACTAGTTCTCTCTCTATTTCTCTCCATTACATCATGTATCTTTAATTTACCCATACTTCTCTCTATTGCTTTCCTAATTTTCTCTTAGTTGTAAACAAAAAAGTACAGAAGTGTGGTACAAATAGAATTTCTCAAAATAATTCCTTGAAATAGGACGAGATTACCTCACTGGAAATACTTAAGTATCATATGAGTAGAAAGTTGATCCACAATTCAACGTGACAGAGAGAACAATCATTTCTCCATTTATATTGCTCTTTTTGCATTTTATGAGTTTTAAAAAAATTATACTTAAATCTATCATGAACCTTATTCCCATCACTGCCTTTCCAATCTTAGCGGCAAGGGAAAAACAAACTGAAAATCTGAAATCTTTATCATTCATCATCTTATATTTATTAAATAATTTTTAAAACATTAAATACATTTAATTTTTATTTAATATAGTACTTAATAAGGTAGCAAAATGATATATAGGAACATAAATTATTCGACAAGAAACCTAGTCTTAAATGCACCATTAACAGATACGTGGTTTTTGGAAGAGGGAGAGAGTGTAAATTACATTACGACCAACAAAGGGTCGGGGAAAGACAAGATCTTCATACACACAATTGTCAGCGATAAGGTACTCTAAAGAATCCACGTCATGCGCATTGATTCCTCCATAGAAATTCCTCACCACAGCCGAAGCTGAGTCAACAACGTCGTTATCATCATCAAAAGTACTTGGGGTAGTTGCTGCTACGGTGGTAACTGATTGCTTCTCGCCACCCCCATCAACGGCTCTCCATTTGCTTCTTCTTTCAAGCTTGGGAAGAGCGAACGAGCCATATGTAACTGAATCGATACAACAAGACAGAAACAAAGGTGAAGAAGCTGAGTTATTATTCAAAAACAACCCAGTGGAAGTAGAAGTGGAACCAATGATAAACATTTTATGGTCCACTCCACAAAACTTCCTCACCCTTTTACGGAAACGCTTCTTCACTCACAATCAATCACTCTTCACACTTGCTCCATTTTTGCTTCCAATCTCGTGCTATATGTCAACTATTAACTAACAACACCAACTACCTCCTTACCACGACACGAGGGAAGAGTACGAGAACCACGGATTTTAATTTATAGATAGATTATCCAATTATCACATACCTTTTCTCTCTCTTTTTTTTTTTTAAATATGGGTCAACCCATTATAAGCCCAAAACTGATTGAAAATGAAAAGCCCAATACTCATGCAAGTAAAAAACAAAAAACAGGCGAAAGCACAAAACCTCTTGAGCACTAAAATAGATTGCAATATCTTTTTTTCTACTCTCATTTCCTCTCTTTTGAAGGGTACAATATTAAAAGCAATGAAGCGCACCAAGTTCGATTAATCTTACAAGAAATCATCATATCAGACAAAAAGAAAACATAGTTAAACTCCTTCATCTGCTTGTGACAAATGGACTTCCAATACATCATCTTAGTTTATTTAATAAGAATAAAACCACTCCACACTCTTCCACAGCCTATAAAACACAGCCAATAAAACAGAGTTCGTGGCCCATCTGGTACACAAAAACAAATCCCACCCACTCACTATATGAATATGAATAAACCATATATACTTATTTGATAGTCACACTAATCACTAATGGGACCCTCCAAAGTATACTACTCCCTTATCTGAGAAAACAAATACAAATACGGAATTCCATTGCCATTGCTATTCCAGGAAACAGTTGGTAGTCGCCCTTCTCAATCCGCCATTATTGCTTTCAAAATCCATCTTCAATTCAAATCTCACTGTTTCCTTAAGTTACCTATTTCATTCCTGGAAGAAAGAAAGAAAAGAAAAGAATGACCTGTTCCTTTACCAGCTCTTGTTTTTTCAAAAATCTAGGACAAGTCAAATGGAGAGAGAGCTGGCGTCACCATCCCACCACCCATCTACTCACACATCAATGTTTTATCACCTCACCTTAATTAATTAATTAGTCACATGATATACGTAATTAATGAGATGTAGCGTAACCACAATTAATTAATTCAAATACTAATACTTAAATAATACTATAGTATGATATACCGTGATGCGTAAGTATGTGTGTATGTGTGTATGTATCTAAGGATCCCAAAGAGAATCATTCTGCATATGCTCCCACTCGTTGTCCTCAAACGAATAGCAGTTGTTTGGGAACATCATGGACTGATCATGCATCATGAACGTGTCAGGCATTTGCATCCAAGTTTGTGGTGAGTCCATAGGGGAGTCATTGATGGCCTGAATCTGAGTGGGAGAGAGCCTCACGGTAAGCGGCGCAGAGGAGGAGGAACCGGCGGAGCCAGCGGTGTCGGGAGCGGCGGGGTTTGTACGGAGCCTGAGAGCGGCCTGGTGCGCCGCCATGCGTATGTGGTCTGCATTGTTGCCGACGGGGCGTGGCAGCGTGCTGGCGAGCTCAGGGAAGTTGAGCCTGGCGTCGCGGCCCCTGAAATGCAACGCTGCGACGTCGTATGCTGCCGCCGCCATCTCGGGAGTCTCGAAACTGCCGAGCCAGATTCTTGTCTTGGTTCCTGGCTCGCGGATTTCTGACACCCACTTCCCCCATTTCCTCTTGCGGACGCCACGGTATGCAGAAGAAGCAGCGCCAACAACATGGCTTGAACCTGAAGAAGGCATGTCCATGCAATTCAATGTTGTTAATTATACTACTATAGTTAAATTTAAATGTTTCTGTCAAATGTTGTAAATTCTAATAGCTAGCTTGTAAGTAGTATTGTGCGGAACATTGTCGTTGGTATTTATAGATGTGGATGGATGTGAATTGAAACGTGGATCGATTTCAATTCATTACATTCATGTTCGAGACCTTCCTCGTAGCTGCTTCACTATATATGCCCTTTGTTTTCCAACAAAATCTATGTCTACATTTTTATTTTTATTTTACTTTTATTTTGATTGGATGGATGTACGCTGCTGCAACTTTTTGCTTTATCAATAATGAATCTCTGTTTGTGATGTGCTACTTAATTTAAGGAAATGGGAAAATTTTTGTACCGGAGTGGAGAAGATTTTTTTTGTTTGTTTTACTATTTTTTTGTGTTGTGTGAATTTTCGAAAGTGAAATTGGAGAGATGGGAATTCACGAGGGGGTGCCATGTGTTTTTGTGTCAACTTTTTGAGCTCGAAAATTTGGGGATTGGATTGGCGCAGAATTGATGAGACGAAATAAAGAAATAGATTAAGTGACAGAGAGTAACTGTTTAGAACGCGTTTTGGGAACTTAGGTGGCAAGGGTTTTTCTTTTCCAACCACAAATCCAAATTCGTAGAACCTAATACAAGGTTTTGGAAATCTGAGATCAGCATGGCCATGGACATATATATTTTATATATATAGTAGATACTATATAGTACTTATGTATTTAGAGACATATTTATATTTTTAGTTTTAGTTATGCACACACAATGGGATCAGCTGTGTTTAGTTTAATTCCGGCATTGTCTCATGTGTCCAGGGGGGTCTAGATTTTCTCGCAGATAAAAACTTTACAGGTGACGTAATGCAGTAAGATTAATATTTAGATCATTCCAAAAAAACAAAAAATTAACAAGCTTTTATGATTTATGACATAGAGAGAACGGAAATTTGTTACGAGAATTGTATAAAAACGAAGAAAGAGAAATGTCACAAAATGGTTAATATGATGATGATAATTTAAGTTTTATTATTTATATTAGTACGGATTATTTCTATGATTTATACTTTTTTCGTGCTGTGTGTAAAAGAAAGCTCTTTTAAAAAAGGGGGTTAAATCTAAATTTGCCATCCCTTCAGAAAAAACATAGACTTCTGCTTTTCGTTTCAAGTAAATTAAAAATTATAGCATTGTACGTGTAATTATGTCAACATAGATTATTTTTTTTAAGATAATCAACATATATAGTGTTAAAAGTAACCATTAACCATTGGATTGTGGATGAAAAAGTGGAAGTTACTATTTTGCACCTTTTTTATTTTCTACATCTCTGATGTGCTTTTATGCTTGGCAGCTAGACGGTAACATGGATCCTCGTATTACACAAACCATTCGATAAATAACTTGACCTACTATAACTAGACATATATGAAGCTGATTTAGTATTTTTATTATTAAACTATATTTTTATCTCTAAACTTCACCTGGTCATGGTTTGCTAAAGATTAGGTCAGCACGAACCGACTCATTATTTAGATTAAAAAAAAGTATAAATTTAGATGTTATGCATAGTTAAATTATATAATTGTAAAAATAATAATCTAAAAGTACAAGATGTTTTATAACTATATATATTTCAAAACAAAAAACACAACTTATAAAAATATTAAATGTTACATAACATATTAACTTAAGCTAAACAACAAGTTATAATTTATCACTAGTTTTAAATAAATGTCAAATTATTATCATCCAATTACAAGCCGGATTGAACCAACTCGTTACATGACCAAAACTCCGTCATCACCATTATTCAAACCAAAACGATGTTCATAAAGGAATTGAGTCGAACCGGCTTCTTTGGCTGTAAAATTGTGTAATGGGAAAACAAACTATATACTAATAGTACCAAGTAGTTTTTACATTTTTATAAACTACGGTATATAATAAGATTTTATTAATTTATATAATAATTATTTTAAAAAATGGTATTAATATTAATTCATGATTAGTTGACAGTGATTAATTGACAGTGGTAAAAGTGTGGATGCTCTCCACTATTAGAAATTTTCGACTAAAAAGAAATATATGCAAAGAGGTTAAATAATAAATAAAACTTAGTACACCTATCTTCCTCTTTCTATGTATCTTATTAGGAATTTCTTGAATTATAAGCCACTTAATAAAGGGTAAGAAGTTGAATTGGTGATCTAATTTTATATCACTGGGTTCTAACCCAATATCCATCCCACGTGAAACCAGGCAAACCGAAAAGAAAGCACCCATGGCCATAGGTTGCACGTAGGGACAGACACCTTTTTTTTAAAATAAAAAAAGATTGACTCATTCAAAGTCTAAATGACTAAATGCCCCACCAACGTCCACAAATGACCATTAATCCATTATAACATCCACACCATCCGTACTTATGGTTGCAAGCAAAAAAAATTGTTTCCTTTTAATGCTTTTTTTCTCGTATTAATGCTAGGGACTTGAGTGGCCTAGGTAGTATTACCTTCTTCCTTGCATGTAGAATTTTTTAATTAATCTGTAAATTTAAGAAATTAATTAATTATATTAATTATATTAAATTTGTTAATAATTTAAATTATTTTCAAAATTACTCTGCAGATTTATTTTACAGTTACCATAAAAACTATTAAGACTCGTCATCTCATTATTTTAACTTAATTATTTTTTATCTAATTAATTAATGTATGTTAGTTAATCATTTTATTTCATGTTTGAAAGAAATAATGAATTTATCTTATTATTGCATTCATCTTTATATGTAATGTTCTTTTGAGAAATTATTTGTTTGTATTCTTTTTATAAGAGTATAAGACTCTTTTTAAATTGTTCCTTACATTAAATTTTATTTTTTTACCAAAATATTCTTCATTACTACTTTATAGTCTTTTAGTTAAAAAATAAATAAATGTCGTGAATCGTTTCTTTCTTTGTTGAAGATTATTAAAGATAACTTTACGACCATTATACTCACTCTATGCATTAATTAGGTAAAAATTATTAAAAAGAAAAAGTATTATCTATATTTTATTATAAGTAT
>PYAF01001576.1:15042-35066 GCA_007407185.1 Glycine tomentella | reverse complement strand
GTCATTTCCAAAATGTTCAGGGAAACTCTGTAATTATCATCCTGAGGTATTCTAATCTTTTTTCAAACATCCCAGAGTGTTTATAAAATTTTCTCCTTAAAATATCTTGCTAAAATGCCTAGGGACACTTTGGTCATTTCGAAAATGTCCAAGGGTATTTTCGTCATTTTCCCCAATTCCTTCTGTACTGCCTCTAATTTATATTTTTCCTAGGAATTGACTGTAATTCAAAATTTTGGGGTGTTACAGAGGGAGTCTCCGAAAAGATTTGAAAAATTCAAGATGAGGTTGCATGTGTTAGAATTTAGGAAGCTTAAGCAAAGGATTCAAGATGATTGAAGCATATGAGTTTTGATGTTTTACATGCCCAATCAATTTGATAGCATATGTAATTTTGTTTAAAGCTTGGTTCATTAGTTAAAGCTTTATAATCCTCATTAGCTTTTGATAATTCATGCGTTCATACATTCATTTGAATAGAATTAATCATGTGGTAATAATCTAAGTCATAGAAATTAATTAAGGCAACAACAAATTGTATAAAACATTTTCTCACTGCTTTAATCGATTACATTGGTGAAATAATCAATTATAGCATGTGTATGTTTTCTGGAAATTGCCTTATGAACATTTTAATCGATTACCACTAGTTCATAATCGATTACCAAATGTTTGTAATCGATTAAATGTGCATTGTTATGTTTTAGGCATGGTCTGTGTTAATCGATTAAATGGGAACATAATCGATTACATGTGTGCATTGAAAAACTGAGTTCATCTGGATTAATTGATTACAAGATGACTTAATCGATTATTTTGTTCTTGACAAATTTCCAGATTTTTGATGAACACTTTCATCGATTATCATTAAAATAATCGATTACTATAGTTAAAATAATCGATTACATTGACAAATTAATCGATTACAGTTAGTTAAAACTGTTTTTTTATAAATAGAACAGTTGGGTTTGTGTTTGAAAAGTGAGAAATACAGAAATACTCGTGCAAGCCTTGTGATAGACACATTCTAAAGCTCTCAAGAGTACCCAAGAATGAGATTAGTGAGATAATCAAATATGATGAGTTTCATGGAGAGTTACTTGTGTTTTTAGTGTTGTTTCTCAAAGATTGAAGAATTGTTCAAGCTAGTGCTTAAAGAAAGCCATCAAGAAAGAGTTATATTCATCTATTGCATATAATCTCAGGTTGATTGCATCATTCATATCATTGTAAATTGCTGAGGATTATAAGGTGATATCTTTCTTGAACCTAAAGCTTGATTTTGGTTGATATTTGTTTTGTAATTGTGTTGTAATTCCATATAACATTTGTATTCTTTAAAGCATTGTCTAGAAAGGATTTCTAGAGGGAAGAACAGAGAGGGGATCTCTGGTTCCTGATCTTTTCAAGAGTCTATAGGGAGTAGATTTTGAATTTTACCTAGGGAAGGTAAGAGAGATCTTTTGTAAGCTTGTAAAGAACAAATATTTGTTAGTGGAATTCTAACCAAGATTTGGTTGGAAGAAAACTGGATGTAGCCTCCGGGTTGAGAGGTGAACCAGTATAAATCTTGTGTGTTTTAAGATTTCAGTTTATGTTTCATTAAATTCTTGAAATATAGAATTTGTTCATCATACAAACTTGGTTACAACACAAGAAAGGAAATTTTAAAACTCTGAGGTAAAACCAATTCACCCCCCCTCTTGGTTTATTTGCATAAGTGTTCATTGTATTTCCAGCATGAATCATAACATCTTTTAGAAAGAAATAGTCAATCTGTGTGTTTCAAAAAATAAAAAAAAAATGAAGACCAGAAAAACATAATGAGAGAGAAAGAATGTTACGAGCATTGCACAATTTAAGTCTCATCTCATCCCAGAATGTTAAAATTTGACATATCTCATTTTCATGACTCAAATAGTCGCATTGCATTTCTGGCTACAAAGCCCACATTTACTACATTTTAGGGCGAAGCTCACCTGTTTCTTTTCATTCATCATAATGCATTCCGAACTCATATATTTCATATCAAACTCTAAGATCCAATTTGGAATAAGTGACCCTTTTAGAGACTCGACCTCTTGCTTTCTTACAGGTTTGAGCTTTTGGGTACCACTACTTGTTGGCAATTTTCATAGAACTCAATGTCCCCTATTTTTATGTTTCATAGAACTCATCGTCCTTTGCTATGTTTCATAGGACTCAGCGTCCTCATCTTTTACATTTCATAAGACTCAATGTCCTCAGCTTTTACATTTCATAGGATCCGGCATCCTCAGCTTTTACATTTCAAAGGACTCGGCGTCCTTAACTTTTTAATTTCATAGGACTCAGTATCCTCAGTTTTTACATTTCATAGGACTTAGCCTCCTTAGCTTTTACATTTCATAGGACTTAGTGTTGTCAGCTTTTACATTTCATAGGACTCAGCGTCCTCAGCTTTTACATTTTCATAGGACTCAGCACCCTCAGCTTTTACATTTTCAAAGGACTTAGCATCTCAACTTTTACATTTCATAGGACTCAGCATCCTCAGCTTTTACATTTCATAGGACTCAGCGTCCTCAACTTTTACATTACATAAGACTTAACGTCCTCAGCTTTTACACTCCATAGGACTCAGTGTCCTCCGCTTTTCATTTCATAGGACTCAACGTCCTTAGTTTTTACATTTCATAGGACTCAACGTTGATGTTTACTTTTTGCACCTACAAGTTAATAAGTACACCCCTTTACCAGGTGGGCTTGTCCCATTATGAAAGCAAATGCCTAACGCTGGTTACACAACTATTTTCATAACTACACCACCTTCACTATTGGGCTTGGCCCACTCTGAAACAAAACTCCTCATGCAATTTACACCCATTTTTCATAACTACACCACCTTATCTATTGGGCTAGGCCCACCCTGAAACAAAACAATAATGCTATTTACAGCTCCCACTTTCATAAATCTACCCCCTAACCTATTGGGCCTGGGCATTCTGGTCAAACTACAGTATGCTAATTGCACCATCTTTTTCATTAAAACAACCCCTTATCTTTTGGGCCTAACCCCTTTTGAAACAAAATATATTTACTGTTTACACCCACGTTATTCATAACTGCACCCCTTAGTTTTGGGCCTGACCCTTACTAAAACAAAACATGAAATGCTATTTGACACACCACTTTTCATATCTACACTCCCTCCACTTTTGGGCTAGGCTCATTTTTAATTAAATAAGTTCTGTTGATTGCACTCCCTTTCTTCATGTATGCACCCTAAATACTAAGTGTACTCCCCACTTTTATTCTATCCCTTTTCTATTCCATTTATTTTATTTGATTATGTAATGTTATGTCAATTGTTCATTTATTTTTGCATTAGTATCTTTAATACGCGCTTATGTTTCGTGCACTCCATGCTGAGTCTTCGACTCACTTGGTGGTGTTCTAATAACACGTGGATAAATTTTGCGAATGTCATGTTGGGTCCCTAACTTGCTTGATTTCATAGAGTTTACCACAAATCCAAAATCTTTTCTACAAAAGCTAAAAATATTCAAATGAAGGATCACTCAATTCTCCTTTTTCTCAAAAAAAATTTACACATTAGTCGAGATCGCTTCAAGGTCCAATGCCTTAAGTGATTCTCTCCGCTTTTTCTTAAAATTCAACGTCGTTTCAAAGTCCAACGCCTTAACAACTCTTTTTCACACAATTGAAACAAATCTTTCAAAAAAGATAAAATCAACCCAACAATTAAGTTATTTTCTAACAAAGAACTACGTATGCCTGATTTTCTCATTGCACTTGGGGATACGTAGGAGCGGGGCAAACCCCTTGTCGACCTAAAAAACTAAAAATATATATAAAACTCTATCTTTTCTAAAAATAAATTTCGATTTCTTTTTCTAAATAAACAAAAGTAAGTCATGTTCTTAAGGGAAGACAAATAATTAAAAAGTCACTTTATTCTTAAATCACTCGATTCAAGACTATTGTCTTGAGACAGACGCATGAGGTGCTAACAACTTTCCCGTGCGTAAATGACTCCTGGACTCTTTTTCTCTCAAATCGTAAACCATGTTTTATCTCTTTTGGTTTTTTCGACGTTTCCTCAAATAAACGTTGGTGGCGACTCCCTCAAGTTTTCATTTTTAGGAAGACTACTTTATCTTTCTTTTTTTTCATCGTCATGCCATCATGACTAGACAGGTTTCGACACTTCCCATACTTGTTTTTTTAGTACCATACATTGTTATAGAGATACTTTGTTAAGTAAATAATTAATTAATTAAGATCCTAAATGCTTTAGTGGTTTTGACCAAATAATATATATAGGACAGATCAAATTATTCTAAGAGTAATTTTAAAAGAGTTACTCTTCATCCTAATCAATGATTTTCTTGAAATCTCACCACTACATACTGACATTTTAGTAATATTTTTTTTCTAATATTTAATAAAAATGTTGTTAAAAATCTTTGACAATATTTAAAAAATATCATCAAATTTTGAATAATTGTTACTAATATGTTTTTGTGATATTTTATCAAATGTTGCATATAGTCCATGTTGCTAAAATCTAAAAATGTCACAAAATGACTTTAGCAGCATGCATGAGTTATATGCAACATCTTATAAAATGTCTCAAAAATATATTAGTAATATTTATTCATAATCCAGTGACATTTTCTGAATGTTGTTAAACGTTTTTAACAAAATTATTTATTAAGTATTAGACAAAAAAAAATGTTACTAAAGTTTACATAGATAGTAGTGTCTAATAATTAAAATTAACTACTTAGTACAACTATTAAATTTCAAGAAAATGAATAATTAATATGAGAGATAATTTTAAAAAATTATTCTTCAAGTTGACTTCTCTTTATATATATATATATATATATATATATATATATATAACTTTTATTCCATGAGTTAACTTTTATGATTAAGTTGAGTTCAAGTCTAAATTTTTGGATGATATCAAAATATATCTTATTAGTTGTTATTGGACGCCTATCGACACAACCATTTAATGGGGATTGTGTCTTTATAAAAATTAATTGAATTATTTTCTTTTTAAATGTTTTTTAATTATCATAATTTAAATTCAAATAGTCAATATAGAACTGTTACAAAATGTTTTTTTTTTACAATACTGATTTAATATTGTTATATATTTAAAATTATCCGAAAATTTCAATAGTAAACAAGAAGTGTCAACAATTAATTAGAAATTGGGTACACGACTGTTAAATCAAAAGAAAAAGAAAAACGATGTATGAAATATAAAACACAAATCACCACTATAATAATAAAAAATTAGTGTTAAGACTTTTGATTTAGTGTCCATGTATTTGCAAAATGCAATTCATTACGTTCTCGATTTGTCATATCTCACGGACAATCAAAGTGTGTTATTAATTAGTAGTAGTAATTGTTTCCTTTTTCTTTTCTCCGGGATGAGACAGTAGAGAAAGAGAAGTGGGAGGGGACAAACAGCATGTAATTAAGGAAGTAATAAAGACGAAGGAAGAAGAAAGAAATGCAGTAGGTGGTTTCTCGGGCATAGTTTTTGTGTTGTTGTGATTGTGAGTATATATATTCTTTTATTCTTTTCTTTAACAGTTTGAACTCGGAAATATGAATATGTAGTTATATATAGAAAAGCGTGCAATGCCAAACTTCAAGAAAAAAAGTGTAGAAACAAGGAATAGTCAAGAGGGGATAGCAGTGTGATAAGGCAGAAGGAAAAAGGTAGAAGAATTGGTCAAGTCACAGTCATTGAATTCATTTCATACCCAATGGAATTAACAAAAGCGTTCAGATAGAGAAGAACAGGTCCATAGTGTTGGCACTGTCTAATAAATGCGAATGGCATTCAGAATTAAACGTAGGGTTGATTGAGTAGCTTTACTCAGAAGCAACTTGAAGCAACTGCTATAAATGCAATTCTGTTAATTTTACAGCATAGTCTAATCATCTTTAATTTTCTCGTATCTAATAGTTCAACTGTGAAACGTGTATTGGCAAAGCAAAGTATCCCACGACCCAAAAAAATCGATATAGTTAAATAATTAATTAAAAGAGTAAATCTTGATTTCAGACTTTAAAAATATATAATATTGTCACGTGAAAATTTTTAAATTAAGAAAGTTTTAAATAAGTTCTAAAAGTATATTGAAAATATGTGTGATATAAGTAAATAATATTAACATATGTTTAAGAATCAAAATGATAATAAATAACTAAGTTTATTGACTTGATGAAACAACTGAAAAATTTAAAAGCTTATTTTAAAAAATTAATTTAAAAAACTAATGTAACAAAACTATACATTCTCAAATATCAAAATAGTTTATTCTAATTAAAGTATGGTTATGGAGTACAATAAACAAATATTTCATGAAGCAGTACTAACACCATGTCAAGCTATTTTACCATAAATTTTTGTAAATTTGACCAAAACTCTACTATCTCCACTGATTAAGAGACGAGAACAAACTGTTCCCTAATTAATAATCATAATCTTTCCATGGAGGAATTCTATTCTTACTTTTTCCATCGGTAAAAACAGTAAAAACTCATTAATAAAATAAGAACCAGCTTATATTGACGTCATATTTCTGCCTAGATGTTGTGCAATGATATACGAAAAAAAAAACATTAAAATACAACTGGAACTTCCACGGTACGTATCTTAGTCTTGAGAAGTAAGTGCCCGTCAAAAATGAAGATTGGGGATACGATTCTTTTATCCATCTAGTATTGTCCAAACTCTTTATCATTAATAATAATAATAATAATAATAATAATAAAACTAATTTTAATCGTGTACAACCATACATAAAATTAGTCGATGTTCATTTAATCTTAATCATACATTTTGATTATATATTTATGAACTTTTTTTAACACATTATGACTCACCAATATGCTTTCTTTCTATGTTTGTGTCTGTATAAGTATAGTATTATTAAAAGAATTTTGAGCTAACGCACCAGATTAATGGCAACTGATAGAGAGATTGGGATTTTCAAACCTAGACAGCACATTGTAGAGTAATATTTCCAAATTAACTTAGGCAAGCACATGCTTACATTATATGTATAGAATTGAAGAATCTGGCAACGTTATGAGTCCATGTTTATACATCATTGTGAGTGACAAATAAGCATTTATGTGGATATCAGTGATGATGATAATTAACAAACCACAAATTAAATGAACCATTATAGCTGAAATTAGAGGAAGAGAGAAACAAAAAAGTTTAATTAACTAAATTAATTAATTACCTATTGCATTAAATATGTCACCCCCATGAAACCCTAGGAGCGGTTGCGGTCGTCACCCCCGCCGGCGGCACTCTGATGCTGAAGCTGATTGAGTTGCCCTAAGCTGGCAGATATGTTCATTGCCAAGAGGCTTGCATCATAGTTGTTGCCTGCATCGAAGCTTCTCACCACTTGTTGTTGCTGGTGTTGGTCCCTGGGAAAGAACTGGTGGTGGTGGTGATAATGGTAGTGGTGGTCACGACCAAAACTACCACCACCACCAGAAGTGTTCTGGTGATGACGGTGATAGGTTGTGGCCGCAGACTCGGAAGCTAGAGAGCTCAAATTGGTGGTGATGCTCAAGTTTTGGTACCTCGAGAGCTCGGATTTCGCACAATAGAGGTCCATTTGAAGCTGGCGAAGTTGGTGTTGTAGAAGCGATATGACTCCTACACAACCATAGACGGGGTCACGGAGCCTCATCTCAGCTTCATAAGCAAGAGAATTGACAGCATCTTCACGTTGGTGAGGGTGCAAGTCGTTGAGAAGCTTTGTGACATTGCTTGCCCCAAAGATTCTATGAACATTTGCAAACTTTTGAGGCTGGTCAGGGGGAAAATATGGCGCAAATGCACACTCGGGTTGGCATTTGCGACGCAAGAACTTGCATGCTGCACATGGTGAATTTGAAGATGCCATAGTAGTAGTCGCTTAGTACTTTTTTGCTACTCTTCTTCCTAGCTATAGCTACCTCCTTTTTCCTTTTTCTCTCACACCACCATTAATTTCTGTGACGCATTCACCATGTTTGTTATCACTATATTGTAAAATATTGGTGATAATAGTAATAAATGTTATCAAGAAAAGAGAAGTGGTCAATTAATATGTGTTAGATGGCCAAATATCCATTATTTTACGCTTTATTTTTGGTACTACAATCCATTATTTTACGCTACACACTCTTTTCCCTCCCCTAGCTAGCTTCCCTATTTTATTACCTTTCTTTCTTTCTTTTTTGCAATTTAAAATCAAAACCACCCTAACTGATGTTAAAATCAAACTATACTCTAATAAATTTTGTTTCTCTTCCTATAATTACCACCCCACTTTGCTCTTGATTTAATATGGCTAGCTTAATATCATATCCATGATTGTTTTTTCTATCCTTATTTTTCATCAAAATTTGGATATTTTACTTTAACTAGAACTGAAAAGGGAAACAAATTAATATCTACACTAAAAAATATAATTAAGTTAGCCAGGGTTTTGTCAACTGGGTTTGGTTAAAATAAAAAAGTTTGGGAGATCCAAGAGGGGAAAAGATGAAAAGAGCAATGGGATTGAGGAAAAATACAAAAGTGACAAAAACAAGGAATAGATCTGCATATATAACTAAATTCAAAGATTGAGTTACCAGTCCAATTTCATATCCTGAGACAAAATCCTTGATCCTTGTGCTGCTGGCAGAGGAATTGAAGACAAAAACCAAGAGCGAGAGTTTGAATATCAGGAAGGGAGGTGCTGCCTGGGGATAAAAATATTGTTGAATGTTTGAAGGCAGAAGACACTTCCTTGTGTAAGAACGAACGAGACCTAATATTGTGTAACTTTTTACGATATTTGGAGGGGTATAAATATAGGGAGAAGCACTTAATTAATGTAATTCTTATGATTCTGCAATATATTCTACTTTTCTTTTAGTTGGATACATAAAATGTTTATGACATGCTTTGACATGACCAGGAAAATCATTATGCCAGGATTATTGGGGTGTCCATTTTCCTATGTTTAGTTCTTTTTAGCTTTTGCAGATGGATGAAGCAAAGATTGATGATGAGAAAGAAGATAACTTGGTAATTTACTAATGAAATTAAAAGAGCATATTGTTAGAAATAATGGAAGAAAAAATATATATAGGAGAATACATTTTTTTTAATTCTTAATTCTCACCATCAAACTCCAATATTAAGTGTACAAAAAAAAAAAACTCCAATTAATTGCATATTTACCAAACAATAAGAAAAAAAAATGATATATTAAAACAATTGAGTCTAGCATATGATCTAAAAGCGCCAAAAAAAAAAGAAAAAGGAAAATTGTCAGTACATAGGGAACAAAGTTCAAACTTCATAATATTCAAATATAAAATATGAAGAGAAAACAAATGATTTAAAAATAACAAAAAATTTCCTAGCCTTCGTCATATACTATCATTTTTTTTATGTTAATATTCACATAATATTGGGTAATTATTAGAATCATATCTAACAATATTAGGAACAATCTATTTAGTCAAAGAAATCGTGTTCAATTTTTTTTGTGTGTCAAATTTCAGCCACAGTCATACATTGTAATTAGAGTTAGTATTTAATCATGTGAATTGAGGAACACTCATAGTCTCTCACCTAGAACAAAAAATATGAGTTAGCTTGACTTTATTATCTAAGAACTTAGTTAAATCCATTATATTTTTTTATTCTTATTTATATTAGCATTAATAAAACATTACAAACTTATTAATTAGTGTTGGTTTAAGATTGATAAAAACGAGTTCAGAGAAGGAAAAAAAAAACAGATTAGATACCATGGGAATAGATTATCGTTATTATTGAAGGTTGTAGAAGAATGAAATTAAAATCAATTGGACTTAGCCCTCTAAAACCTTTCTAAGTAACTCCCTTATATAGGAGTGAAACTAAACTATACAGCTGATTTGTTATCTGAACCAACTAGCTAAACCGAACGAACTAGACGATACATGCATTAGACATGATTAATTGGACGCTCCACAGGACAATAGTCAGAGTTCTAACATAGAGGACTAGACTAAATTATACAAGTAGTGTCATCTCGTCACCTCTTTCGTCCAAAAATCTCCACCTTGATTCAATAACACTTTCAAAATAGTTGTACAAAGTTATTTCCAGCAATCTACATTGAGTAGATTCACACAATGCATAAATTTGCTTCTAGGAACAAACTTTATGAACATATCACCTGGGCTTTCTTTTGTATTAACTTTTTGGACTGTGATCCTCTTCTTAGTACAAATGAAATGATATATGACGTCAGTGTGCTCAGTCCTTTCATGATGAACTTGATCCTTGGCTAAATAGATTGCACTCGTACTGTTACAAAATATGATAGCTTTATTTTAAGGAAACCCAACATTGTTGTTTAACTAGATACCTTTTTTCGCTGCTTATGCCAGAGCCGTGTATTTTTCCTTTGTTGTATACAAAGAAAGTGTAGGCTAAAATGTAGCTTTCCAACTAATAAGGGAATTGCCAATTTTGAAAGCATAACATGTATTAGTCAGGATTTGAATATCTAGCGAGTGCACAAGATGTCTCACCTTGGTATATTAGTCTAATATCAATTGTACCCTTAAGGTATCTAATTATTTGCTTAATTGCTTGCCAACATTCTTTCCTAGCTTTACCAATATATCTACTCACCACACTAACAACTTGTGCTAGACATGGCCTTGTGCATACCATGGCATACAGAAGACTTCCAATTGCACTAACATAAGGAACATGAGACATATATTCATTTTATGATTCTTATTGCGTAGCATTGAGTTCAGAGAAACAAATGGACATTGTCAAAGGAGTACAAGTTATTTTGTTGTTGTCATCCAAAAGTGATTCAACACTTTCTGAATGTATTCTTTCTAACATAAGAAAAACTTATTCTGAGCACGACCCCTCCTAGTTTACAAGCCCAAAATCTTTTTAGTTACTCCTATATGTTTCTTCTCTAATTCACAACTAAGCAGTGACCTCAATTTTTGAATTACAGACTTTGTATTGAAATGCTATGAGCATGTCGTCCACAGAGAGAAGCAAATAGATGCTATGATAGACACATTAATCATAAGGATTTCTGTTATACCCATGAGAGACAATAAACTAATAAAATCTCTTTGTACCACTTTCTTGGAGATTGCTTCAGTCCATAGAAAGACCTTTTTATACATAATTTTATTTTTCTTGCACCTCAAAACCTTCTGGTTGTTTCATAAGAAGTTTTTCCTCCAGCTTTCCTTGGATAAAATTTGTTTTCACATCAAGTTGCTCTAGCTGCATGTCCATTGTTGCAACAAAAGCAAGTAAAACAAAAACGGAGGTGTGTCTTACAACTAGAGATAAAATCTCATTGTAGTCCAAACCTTCTTTCTAATTTTAGCCTTTAGCTACAAGACATGCTTTATACTTGATGACTTCAATGCTTGACAACCCAAACTTCTTCTTGAAGAATCATTTCCATCCAACAACTTTTCTGCCTTCAAGTAACTCACCCAAATCCCAAGTCTGATTTTTCTAAAGGGATTCTATTTCCTCATTCATGGCCATCGTCCACTTATCAACTTCAGAACAAGTAATTGCTTCATGATAAATGGTTACTTAGAATGAGTCAACTTCTTCTACTACCTGGAGTGCATAGAAGACTATATCATCAAAGCCATATCTTTTTATGTGCTTTGATTTGCCTTTGAGACTTCCTAAGTGCACTAGTCTTAGGCTTTTCTGAAGGTTCTGACTCGTTCTAGTCAGACTCCTCATCTGATTCAAATTGATATTATTGGGGTTTCCTCTAATGAATTTGTTCAGTATCATAATATGCTTCAGAGTGCTCCTGATAGGTAAAATTTCTGATTGTGGAGCTCTCGAGCTCTACTTGCTTAGTGACATTAGTTGCTTTAATTGAATCTTCTACAAACTTATAACGTAGTATAGAGAGTTCATCAAAAGTGACATCTCTACTCACAATAACCTTTCTATTTTACGGATACCAGATTCTGAAGGCAAAAGAACCAAAATAATATTTTTTTATTAAATATTTACCAAAAAGGGGATATCTGCAAAATATTTACAAAAATGGGGCTGTGTAACATGCCTGGATTAGGCATGTTACAACACGCCTAGATTGGGCATGTTGTAACATGCCTAATCCAGGCATGTTACAGTGGCCCCATTTCTATAAATATGCCCCCCCCCCCCACCATTTCCTCACTTTCCACTATCTCTCTAGAAGTGTTCTGCCTTCTCTCTAGAGTTTTCGGTGGATATTTTGTGCAGCGAAGCTCTGCTGAACTGTGAAGTTTTTCAGAAAAAATCTTGCGAACAAGTGGATTTAATTTTTTCCCTCCGTTACAATATTTTTAGTCATGTTGTTATTATTTAGTTATTATATTGTTAGTGATGCATGTACTTATTGTTTAGCTAGTTACTTAATAATTGTTTTAGTTTAGGGTTTAGATGTTAGGGTGATGTTAATTTGTTAGTGACATAAATTTAGGTTGATAGAAAATTGTTTAGCTGTTTGGTACTGTAGTGTTTGGATTAAATGATTATAATTTAGAACTTAGGGTTAATGTGTAGTTATTGTATGAGGGTTAAATTATTAGGGTTTAGGGTTGGGGTTTATGGTAATGGTATGAGGGTTTGTGGTTTAGGGTTTAGGGTTTTGGTGGGCATGGGTACATCGGTTTGAGGGATTAGGGTTTGCTGGGCATGGGTACATCGGTTTGATGGATTAGGGTTTGTTGGGCATGGTTAGGTTGTGTTTAGGGTATGGTCATGTGACGATAGTTTCTGGTTAAGGGTTTAGGGTTTGGTGGGCATGGGATGTGACGTTTGGGTTAGGGTTGGGGTAAGGTTGGGTTTCATGGTAATGTGACGATGGTGTGCGGTTAAGGGTTTAGGGTTTGGTTGGGCAGGTATGTGACGTTTGGGCTAGGGTTGGGGTAGGGTTGGTGTCATGGTTCTGGTTGCATGGATTAGGGTTTGGTTCAGGGTTCGGGGTGCAGTGATTAGGGTTTATGGTTTTAGGCCGAACCGGGTCAATGACCGAACCAGTTTTCACAACTATGGTTTTAGGTTTTGGTTTTAGGGTATAGTGTTTAGAAATTTGTTGTTTTAATGATTTGTGAATTGTAGATAATTGTTAACATGGATTTTTATTTTTTGTGTATGAAGTTACTGATAACATGGCCGATTTATCTGGATCTGATTCGTCTCGCTCTGTATCGGATCATGAGGCTGAGCCGATGGATCCGACATCTTATGTGGTTCCTACCCCGTACAAATGGGGCGCACCCATGTTTCACAAGCTGTGTGGAACGAGGGCACAGTACGACTACTAAAGACTCGAAGTGGCAAGCTGTCGGGGGGGCCAACATATGACAATATTCCTCAAGTCGTTTATAATATGCTGCGGGACGCTGGCTTTCTTCATGTCGCACGCATGCGACATATTCAGGTATGCAACACCTCATATTAGTAATCAAATTTTATTTAACAATAACTATAGTTGTCAATTGATTAATGATATTGTTTTAGATTGATGTAGGCTGATTAGTGCTCTGATTGAGCGATGGAGGCCAGAGACCCATACATTCCACATGCCGCATGGAGAGATGACTATCACGTTACAAGATGTGGCTGGTATTTTGGGATTGCCCACGGCTAGCAATGTCGTCACTGGAGTGACTTTGTCCGATTGGGCGGAGGTCATTGAGGACATTTTCGGTCAAGAACCTGATGAAGAAACAGAGCTGACAGGTGGATATCTACAATTGACTTACTTCGACAGGCATTTTGGGGATTGGGGTGAGTTGGATAAAGATTTTGTCAATGTGACCCATTTTTCGAAGGCGCACATTGCCCGCCTTATTGGTGCATGGCTGCTCAGCGATCGATCTGGAGGTAGCTTGATGGCAGCACACTATATCCCTTTGTTGGCTGGGGATTTCCCAAAGATCGGAGGATACAGCTGGGCCTCTACGGTCCTTGCACATTTGTTTAGACAGATGTGCGAGTGCACAGATGCATCCAGAAAGGACATTGGTGGATGCCATATGCTGCTTCAGGCGTGGGCGTGGCTGAGATTCCCACCAATTGCTCCATGTATTCCGCAGCCTATGGACCCATATTCTCATTTTGGACACCGGTATGTGTGACTACATGTTGATTTTATAACAATTTAAACAATTAAACCCTACATTGTTTAATGTTAGCTATTTTGTTAACAGGTTTAATGGGCTACCCCGGCTTAGCCCGCACGAGGTGGTGTACTACAGGACGGCCTTCGATGCCCTCACTCGGGACAACGTATGTATAGTGCTTGTTTAGTAATTGTAAGTTTGCACTTGTGGTACATGTGATTACATAAAAGATGCTAACTTTTTCTTTTTATGTGTAGGTTGTCTGGGAACCATATGGGGACTACGATTTTGTTGGTGCATCTGACCATGAGCGATTGTTGTGGATGGCATCAACACCGATTATCTGTTTCCACATAGTTGAAGCTTCCCAGCCGGATAGATTCATGCGGCAATTTGGGAGGGATCAGCCAATCCCACATCCTGCCATGAAACTTAAGGGTGTCCACGACTTTTCACTGCGTGGTAAACGAGAGGAAAACTGTGTTCGTAAGCTCAGACTGTTTATCAGGCGCTGGCAGCATAGGGAAGAGCACATCGACCTCCCCCCCAATCCAGGGATTAATGTCACCAAACCATGAGTACATGGTTTGGTACAGGGAAAATGGGAAGCAGTTTATCACAAAGGAGGGTGCCAAGATGGGTCGTAGTGTAAGTTTCGTTTTGATGAATATTTTTATGTTATTTACATTAATTATCATATTTGACATAGTTGACACTGATGTTTATATATTTGAATTTGAATTTATAGGTCGATGGGATAAAGATACTCTACTTCGCGACACTTATGTAGAATAGGGCGACGTTCGACTTCGATTGGGCCAATCAGGAGTTGGGTCGCCTAATGTCTGTCTTCACACAAAGTTGTCAGGTGGAGGAGTCTGGACCACAAGCTCCCGAGACGCAGCTTGAGGAGGAGCCACAATTGTCTCTTCAAGCTGGTTGTCGTAGAAGAGAGGGACGTGGTCTAGAGCGTCGACGGAGACCTATTCAACTGGTGCCTCAGCCCATTGTTGGTCCCGGGCCTGCCACCCCGGGTTGTTATAGGCCTCCAATTATTGAATTGACATATGAGAGCCAGGTCTTTTATCATGATCCTACTGAGCATACTGGGTCCTACTATTATGCGGATGTGCCTTGACCAGGGGACACACAGACTCAGGGCCAATATGAAGATGTTGGCTTTGGGAATGTTCCCGCTGATTAGACACATACCAATGTCGATCAGATGCTCATGGAGTTTGATATGGCCACAACAGGTTGTGGGGGTTGGGCAATAGATGCACCATATGTGCCTGATAGAGTGCTTTTAGTTGAGTATTTTTCTATCCTTCTTAGCTTATTTGACCTCTCTTGGACCTTTATTTTCCTATTCTAATTCAGTTTTTGGCCTAGGCAAGTAAGTGGGCTTAATTGCTAATTGTTGCGTATTTTCGGATTTTTGGCTCACTTGACGTATCTAACTTGTGCAGGACCTATAGGGTGCTACCGATCTCCGAATGGAGCGTTATAGGAGTCCCTGGAAAGATAACGAAAAGATATACAAGTTTGCTAGAAGTAGTCTGAGGCCAATTCTGTCATTTAGAGGTTAATTTTAAGCTTTGAAGTTAGCGCCTCTGCACTTGTAATTTTGGGCTGCGAATTTGACTTTCGTGGTTGTAAATAGCAAATAATTAGATTGTTGGGTTTGTTTGTGGCCCATTTTATTTTTAGAACTTAGTCACTACATATATTAGTGACTTTAGTGAAACTTGGAGTACACTTTTCATTTCAATAAAACAGTTTTGCATTTCCTTTTCTTAAGTTTTTAGGATCAAAACCCTTGCTCTCATTTTCTCTCTACTGTTCTTCCTTGTTCTTCATTTTCGTTTTGTTGTGCTTCCATTTTTGTGCATCCATTTCATGGGGCTTTCACTGATGATGATCATGGAAGGCTAAATCCTCAATCAATCCTAAGAATCCAACCCAAGCACAAGGAGAATTTGAGTTCTGGTTTAGTATTCTGAATCCTATGTGAATGTTCCTCTTCTTCTTCAATTGCTATTCTGTTTTCATGATTATGAATGCGTTTAGGATTGAAAACGGATTAGGTTATGGATTCATTTCCTAATTTCGAATATTAATCACAAATTAATTGGATGATATTTCAGTTAGGGTTGTGGTTTCAATCAATTTAGGGGTTAAGTCGATTGAGTTGCTTCTAATGAAATTGAATGAACTTTCATGATAGGATTAATTTCTGAGAACAATGATGATTCGAATTGCTTGGTGAGGTGAATTGGATTGATGTTTTAAATTCTGTTTTACATTACTTCTTTTGAATTCTGTTAGTTTCTGTGTTGCTATTTAATTTTAGTTTACGTTTTTGCAAGTTTTACTTACGCATACCAACTGTTTGATAAAATTCCCCCCTCACTGTTATTTGTAAATTGAAGCTATAACCATATTGACTGTGTCTCTGAGTCGATCTAGGTAAGCTCTATGCTACAGTATTAACTTAGTAAAATTGTTTTGGTGCGTGTCGACAACGTAATATCAGTGCCCGAACCTGCTGAGCATCCTATGCCATTGTATGCAGACCAGGGCACTCCATGTCCACCTCCATATGTCCCATCATATGATCCAGGCCCCTCTCAGGCAGACCCAACCGAGGCAGGTAGTTCCCAGCGACCTCGAAGACGAAGGCAACCTGATCGACAAACGCGTCGTCAACAGTGACCACCACCGTCTTAGTTTTAGTCGCTTGCTTGTACCATTCGTTTGTACCATTTATTTTAATGATATTGTAAATATTATGTATGTTACATTTGTTTGTGCTATTTATTTTTTATTGTAAGTATTAGTTAGCTTATAATTTCCGTGGAATGCACGAATTCAACACAAAGCTTGAAACACCCAGACCTTAGCCCTTTTTCTGTTGTGAGTATGATTTCAATTGTTTTATGTGTTTGTGTCCACTTTGATTTAGTATTATTCAGGTTGATTCTATATGTCATCATCACAGGAGTTTTCCCATCCTATAATCCAATAATTGTTCCTAAGCAAACAAGTATTCGTAATGGTCCTGTTCAATGTAACCAACTTGCTATTAGCAGAGATAATCAATGAACTCAGCTTTCAACTGGTAAAACTGAGATGTCTTTGAGGATGAGGAAATGAGATTTCCTCAACTCCAAGATGACTATGTGAAGACCGAAGCTTTGCTTGAAGCATCATATAGGCATAGACAATTGCTATGTGAATAGGTCTCTAATGTCAAAGCCATGCTCAATGAAATACAAAAGCAATTAAAACATCGTGAGTTGGAAACCTTGAAGATAGACACTCATCTTCGTCGTTTGAAAAGGAATATATTGGACACTGATACAACGTTCAAGGAAACATCTGAAAACATAAGTGGTAAGGAAGCAAAGTGAAGAGAGAAAAGCAAAGAAAATTGCAGCTAAGGAAGTGCTTGCCAAGGCAAAACTTGAATTGGAAAACTAATTACTCAATATTAGTGAAGTGTATGTAATAACAATGTACCCCAAGCCGTAAACCCTAATAACAATAATGTAAAACAACATATTCAGCACATTTGTCATTCCATCTGCATTTCCGATTTGCTAAAAATGGCTAAAATTTCAATTGGACAAAAACGTTTCCAATAGTTCGATTCTGCTATGATCTTCAACACGTCTTTGTCGCTTGTCAACTCTTTTATGTGATATTCGATTGTGCTGGTCGAATATTGTGCATGGTATGGATGTCGAAAAAACAATTTTCTCACCACCTGTGACATGTGAATCCCATCAGCGGGAAATCCAACCGGCGCAACTTCTTTGATGACAGCCTTCAGTCTTTCCATGGTGCATGCAGAAGGAATTTGAAATCGTATTGGGTTTGTTCCAGTAAAGGCATAACCCACAGAACCGGCTCTTCGGGGTATGTTCCACTTTCCGTTGTAATATAGCATTGCATCATGGGTTGGAACGATTGTGGATTGAAGTAGGTTGAGTATGCCATCGGGTGTTCTGTGGGTGGCACATAAAATTTCAATTGGCCCAGCACTCGACATAGTGTCACTGCACCTTAACATTCTGCAAACATCATCATCATTTGTGAGTGCCACAGAAGTAAAAAAATAGTTCTGACTTGCATGCAGGGATGGTTGTCGATAGTAGATGTTGTCAACAACATGGTCATCATGAAGAACAAGGGTTTGCTGCATCCTACTCTTCAGGGTTTGAAACGAACATACATTAGGAACTCGCATCGGAAATGGAGTTGCATATCGAAAAGAAACCCCTGTTTCATTGTGGTTCGTTGATCCATTCGGATAAATGAATGCTAATTTTGAATTACCAATGTTCTGACTGCTGGTTTCTCCTAAGAATGACATCGTATGCACATTGAATTTTGAGTGCCGAGCATGTGAGTTATATAGGGCTCAATGGCGCCCAACTTGGGCGTGTTTAGTCATGCCCAAGTTGGGCGTGTTGAATGACGCCTATTTGTTAAGCTTGTTCTGTCACGCCCAAGTTGGGCGTGTTGAATGACGCCCAACCTGGGCGTCTTCAAGACGTGTTCAGTCACGCCCATGTTCGACCTGTTGAATGACGCCCAAGTTGTGCGTATCATGTCAGACCTTGTTTGATAGCGTGCAATGAACATATTGTTACATCAAATGATTAGTATTAAAACGTTATAAAGAAAAAGTTAACACAAAACTAATATAACATATTGAACAACGTTGTACATTAACAAACAATTATTAAAAAAACATACAACCACTCAGAAAATCATGAAGTCCCCCCACGACTAGGACAAACTCTCCGGTTGTGCCCAACTTGCTTACAAATGCCACACCTCATACGTCTCTGGGATGTTTCAACTTCGTCCATCTCGTTACGTATTCTAGTGGACCTTGGACGACCTTTGTTAGGTATGATGACTGGACCTTCACCAGGTGGAATGGCCCGTTCATTACCTATTGGCTGCCATGACACTGAATATGCCTGCACCAACGTACTTACAAGGAATACGTCGTTGATGAGTCACTATTTACCTTTATTTTCTCACCTTTCTGTACTCATTTTAATCCCTGATTTGTGTTTAATCGTTTATATTTTGCACTATTTCTCATTTAGGATTTAATTGGACCGATAATTCAGATTTTAACTAAATTGGATTTTTTTGAGTTTAATTATTCCAATTTATATTTTCAGGGCAGTTTAATAATTAATTGGGCTTGGAATTAATTCATGGACTTGAAGATTGGAGTGCCACGTCAGCATCATTTTCCACATCAGCATTTTATTTTCGTTTTATTTTATTTTAGTGATTTTTGGGCCAAAACTGTTAGGAAAAGCCCATTTTCTTTGTGAGAGGTCACAGACACTAGTATTTAGAATACTGTGCCCATGCAAAATAGGGACTCAGCTATTCTCTTTAGGGTTTTAGGTTTTTCGTTTTCTGCTGAGTACTCTGCTTATGGTTTTCGTTTCTGTTTGGATTTTTGTTTTTGGAATACAATTTCGTTTCTGCTAGTGTTTATTTTCGTTTCTGCTTCATCTTGCTTCCGTTTTCTGCTTCCAAGTATTTTCGTTTTTTTTTGTTTATGTTAATTTTCGTTTTCTGCTTTTGAATTCTGTTTCTCTTTTAGTTTCGTTTAATGTTCAACTGCTATTCAATTCTTGTTTCTGTTGCAATTTTCGAATTCATGGAAGGCTAAATCCTAGGGTTGGACCCTAGGACAGATTGCAGACCTTCAATGGAGGTTCTCTGTTCTTCTAATTCTATTCTGCTTGGTTCTTCCTTGTTGGGCTTCT
>PYAF01001576.1:0-11441 GCA_007407185.1 Glycine tomentella | reverse complement strand
TAATTATTAAACTGCCCTGCCCTGAAAATAAAAATTGAAATAATTAACTTAAAATAATCCAAATTAATTAAAATCTGAATTATCGGTCCAATTAAGTCCTAATTGAGAAACAGTGCAAAATAAATGATTAAACACAAATTAGGGATTAAAATGAGTACAGAAAGATGAGTAAATAGTGATAAATAGTGACTCATCAAACCCTAAAGCCTAAAGCCTAAACCCCAACAAACCCTAAACTCAACACAAAGCCTTAAACCCTAACCAAACCCTAAACTCAACACAAAGCCCTAAACCCCAACCAAACCCTAACTATTTAAGCTAAACAATAAAGTACAAACACTTCCGGTTAAACAACATACACCTAAACTATTTACTATACAAAACAAAATCCTACCATCCTAATTCATTTAGTCAACAAACTTAACTAACAAAATAACATCATTTAATGCACATTCAAAAACATATTAATAAACAATATAAAACAAATTAAATGACAAACCATTCTAATTCACATCTTCAGCTAATTTACCTTGTTCTGGTTGACTCGAACCACCCTCCGCATGATCACGAGTTTGAGATGGCCCACATTAACATCTTCCTGATGCACACCAGCATCCTCATCCTTGTCCGACGCACTAGCATCCTCCTCAAAAAGCCGATCTTCCATTGCAATGTTTTCATCATCGTCATCCTCTTCATCGTCATCCATGACCCAAGTTGGGTGATGTGAATCCTCTTCAGACACGTTTGCCTCTCCGCCAACAAATGATGTCCCTCCAGCAGCATACGATGCCCCTCCAGCAACATATGATGATGTATGATGTGGAACAGCCTGGATGGGTAAAACAACATCCTCAACTTCTGTAATATCCACGTACAACTCCAAAAAATCTTTCCTTTCCTGGTTGCAAAATTCATCTAGTACCAACTCCACGTCTTCATCATCCATTATTTGAAACCCCATGAACTTCTCGTGTTGCCATAATCTTTCCGTCAGTAAAGTGATTGACTGGTTACTATTCAGACGTAATTTTTGCCGTATCTTTTCATGCAATTTAGTAACGGTTGATGTACGTCTCACAATGGTTCCTCGTGTTTCCCCTTCAAAAATGACACCTTGTTGGCCTTGATATTTTCTTCCATTCCAATATAAGACAACGCGAACATAATTACCACTTGAACTCATTTTTCTCGTCACTCACAACACCTTCAAAAATCTCTGAAAAAACGAAAATACACCAGAATGGTAGGCAGTTTAGCAGAGACAGAGAACACTGCAAGCCAATATATGAAGGAAATGGGGAGGGGGGCATATTTATAGAAATAGGGCAGCTGTAACATGCCTGGATTAGGCATGTTACATAGCCCCATTTTTGTAAATATTGTTGAAACAACCCCTTTTTGGTAAATATTTAATAAAAAAATATTATTTTGGTTCTTTTGCCGATTCTGAATCCTTTGACTCCATTTTCATAG
This sequence comes from Glycine tomentella, assembly GCA_007407185.1. NCBI lineage: Eukaryota > Viridiplantae > Streptophyta > Magnoliopsida > Fabales > Fabaceae > Glycine > Glycine tomentella. The sequence continues at coordinate 9,965 of PYAF01001576.1, read as the reverse complement.
CCCATAAAGACACCCTTTTTACCTTCATTTTCATAATAGTATGCTTGACATCCGAATACTTTCAACATTGAGTAATCAATAGGTTTGTTAGACCATTCCTCATTAGGGGTCTTGAAATCTATGGCAATGGACAGAGAACGATTCACTAAGTAGCATGTTGTGTTGACTGCGTCAGGCCAAAAACTTCTATTCAGCCATGAATTTGATAACATGCATCTGGCCCTTTCCAATAAGGTCTTGTTCATTCTTCCAGCTACTCCATTTTGCTAAGGAGTATGTCGAACAATATGCTACCTTGCTATGCCTTGTTCCTTAGAGAATCCATTGAATTCTTCAAAACAAAATTCCAAGCCAATTGTCAGCCCTAAGGCGCTTAACTTTCTTTCCTATTTGATTCATCATGAGGATTGTCCAATGCTTGAAAAATTTGAAGGCTTCTAATTTCCAATTCGTCATGAATACCCATGTCATCCTTGAGTAATCATCGATGATTGAGAGGAAGTAACTTCCTCCTTCTAGGGGTGGAATTCTTGAAGGCCCCCAATAATCAAAGTGAACGTTGTCCAGTGTGGCCTTTGTAGCGTGCATTGCCTTTGGGAATTTTGTCCTATGCTACTTCCCTCAAACACAGTGCTCTAAAACTGAAGAGATTTCACTTGGTTGCTTCCAAGTATTCCTTGCTTACTTAGAATTTCCATTCCCTTTTGAATCATCTGGCCAAGACTTATCTGCCACAAAGGATTATCAGTGGACACAAAACTTCTAGCTTGTGAAATAGTTGAAACTGAGCTTGACATAGTGGAACCTTACAAGGGATACAAATTTTCTTGCTTGGTTCCCTGCATTACAACAGACTTGCTTTTCCCTTTGATTTGCATCACTTCACCTTCAACACAATAGGTAAAACCTTTTGAATCCATGGTTCCCATTAAGATTAGATTATTCTTAAGCTATGGAACATGACAAACATTGGTTAAGGTTCTAACAGTTCCATCATGCATTCTGATTTGTATAGAACCTATCCTTACTGTTTTGCAAGGGTCATTGTTACCCATCAAAATATTACCACTAGATTTATTCTCATATGTCATGAACCAACTTTTGTGTGGACACATATGATAAGAACAACCTAAGTCCAATACCCATTGCTTAGAATGAAGTTCTTGTTGATCAACAATCGAGAGTACCAAATCATTTTTTGATGAGGATTCACTTTGAACAATGACTGCAACATATTCTTTCTTGATTTTCTTAGGACAATCTTTCTTCCAATGGCCAAGTTCCTTGCAATAATTATAAATATCCTTTGGTCAACTTTTCCCTTCTTGAATGCTATACTTTTTTTTTTTACCCTTTTACAAAATTGGTTACCATTAATCCAGAGGTAGAGGCTTTATCACCATTTCTAGATGCTTTGTGTTGAAGCTCTCTTGAATAGAGACTAGACTTAACTTCTTTAAGTGTTATCAAACCTTTTCAACACTTAGAAAACTCATAAAAATATCATATAATGGGGGAGAGGCTAACAGAATCATTGCAATATCTTCATCTTCTAATTTTACATCAATGTCATAGAGCTCCAACATGACAGAGTTTAACTTGTCTAGGTGATCTTTCAGAGGTGTACCTTCCTTCACAGGGAGGCCAAATAGATGTTGTTCCAACATCAACTTTGTTAGATGCAGGGGAAGCTTGAAGAAGGATCAAGATATATATTGAAGATGGATGAGTGTTTTAGCTTTGTACATGCCATTCAATTGAAGGAATTTATAAATTGCTTGGTGTAGGAAAAATCATCCTATGATCCTTTGCATTGCATAAACATTCATTGACCTGCATTCATGATTTTAAAAAAGCACATGGTTTGTGAAAAGGTTTAACATTTCATGATTGCCTCAAAGTAAAGTGCTCATTGTTTTAAGTTTTTGGAAAAACCATTTTGGACTGTGTTAATCGGTTACCACATATTGGTAATCTATTACTTAAGCCTTGAAGAACTTTTTAATTGATTACCAACATTAAGTAATCGTTTACTCAGTATAAACACAGAACATGACTTGACTATGATAATCGATTACCGATTATTCGTAATTGATTACTTAGTTCAGTTATGGAACAATGATTCTCAGTAGTAATCGATTACAGGTCGAAATGATCGATTAATTTGTTCATATAACCTTTCCAAAAAACTGAAGAACAAATTAATCGATTAAATTTGTTTTCAATTGATTACATTTGAAGTTTTAATTGATTATATTGGCGATTTAATCGACTACATTCAGTTATAATAGTTAGTTATAAATAACTGTTGGGTCTTTTGATTTTATCAAAACATACAACTCTATGAAATTTCCAAAGTTTTCGCAAGCCTTCTGAGATTGAGAAAGGTTACTCTGAGTTCTAAAGTGCTTGACCCACAAATTCAAATCTTCATGGTGTATTGAAAGATTTCTTGGGCAAGATTTCAAAGAAGCTTTTGGAGAGGAAGTTCTGAAATTGTTTTTCATTTTCAACTCTGATTAGTAAACCATATTCATTCATAATCATTGGATTATCAGGTTGTCTCTCTCCATTAGCTTTGCTTGTAAATTCATATTTGTTTTTTTGGTTGTTTGTAACTATTACAAAGAGGTTCTTTAAAGCTTTTCTAGAGTAGGGTTCTCTAGAGGGAAGAGTATAGAAGGGTTCTCTATGTCTCGATCATTAGAAGTTTAATAGGGTTTTAGATTTCAGTTCTTTATCTAGGGTTGATAAAGGGTGATCTTTTGTAAGCTTGTAAAGAACAAATTTTGTTAATAGTGGAACTCTAGCCAAGGTTTGGTTGGAAGAAATTGGATGTAGCTTCTCTTGTAGAGAGGTAAATCAGTATAAGTTATTGTGTTGATCTCTATCTTATAATCTCTTCTTGTTATCTTGATCTGTGATTCTTGGTGAATTCTTTATTACTCAACAAGTTAAGTTTTTGTAATTGTTTTCTTGGACTGAGTGATTTGATTGATTGAAACATTCTTGGTTTAATTGTGATAAAGATCTTATATCCGCTGCTTGTTTTAAAGAAATTTTAAAGACTTCGTTTTAACCAATTCATCCCCCTCTTGGTTATTGTGTGTGTTCATATTGTTTACAAACTTGTTGAAGATTGATTTCGTCATGAAGAGTTTCACCAGCTTGTGCCATAGTACAAAAATAGTTTTTTTTTTTTTTCCAGAAATGTCATAAAGAGATAAGAGAATTAATAAATGAGGTTCTCTTCTTGGTTCCTTAGAACAAATTTATCAATCTTCATCGCTTAGCCAGAGAAAGGTGTGGTGCCCAAATCCCTTGTTCTTTCAACAAGACACACATCTTGATGCATCAAGGAATAAAGCTATTATTCCCTGTGAATTTCTTAATCTTGATTATGTTAACCATCTTCTTAAATGATTCTTGAAGACTCGGTATGAACAAAAACAAAATGGTTGATCTCTTATGATTAAGACCCATCACAGATTGGATGTGGAATGATCTGAACCAAAGCTCTAAATACCAGTTTGTGGGGTTTAAGACTGAGAAAAATGAGTTCAAAGAAGGGAAGAAGAAAACAAATTAGATAACATGTGTTAGATATGATGAAGAATATATTGAGGAAGATCATGAAGAATCAAGTCTAGATAATCATAAGTTTTGATTTTACATGCCCACTCAATTTGATGGCATATGTATTTTGTTCAAAGCTTGGTTCAAGAAAGATAAAATCCCTCATTCCTCACATACGTTGATTAAGTCATGCATACATTCATTCATTAATACATGATTAGGTCACTTAAATCACATGAATCATTTGGCATGACATTAAAACATTAAAGTTTTCACAAAAAGTGTTTTTCACTGTTTTAATCGATTACTGATGATACTTAATCGATTAATTGCATGTTTACAGAACTACATATAATCATATGAACGATTTAATCGATTACCAAATTTTTGTAATCGATTATATTAAGCTGACTTTGTTAAGTCGTTCTGTGATAATCGATTACGTGACGGATTAATCGATTATATGTCCATCTGCATAATTTTCAGAAGAAATTTTATTTGGTTTAATCGATTACCAGATGGTTGTAATCGATTAAATATGCATTGATACGTTTTTCACACTCCTTGTGTTAATTGATTATTTGAGTGTTAATCGATTACATCAATGCTTCAAAAAATCCAGATCCTCTGCAATAATCGATTGTGACATGAGTTAATCGATTATTTGTTCTTGAGATTTTTTCCAGATTTTAAATAAACACTTTAATCGATTATTTTGAAACTTTAATAGATTACATTTGTCAAAATAATCGATTACCCTTATGGAATAATCGATTACAGTCAGTTAATTCTATTTTTTATAAATAGATGCAGCTCATTAAGTGATAAGAGTTTATGAGTTTTCGAAGTAAGCCTTGTAAAACACTCTCTGGAGAATTCAAAAGCACCAAGGCTCATTAAAAGCATTCATTCATAATAGTTTCAAGAATCATGAAGAATCTCATTTGTTGAGTCACATATTTCATGAGAAGCTTGTGTTGAAGCATTATTTGTCAAAAGAATTCATCAAGAAAGATCATGGCATTCATTCTCAGTCTGGTTTGATCATTTAAATTCGTTCATTTCACTGAGGATGTCCAGGTGATATCTTTCTTGAATCAATTTCATTGTTGTGTTGTTTAGAAATTGATTGTTTTGTTGGTTGTTTGTTCATATAACAATTTGTATCTTTAAAGCATTGCTAGATAGGTTTCTAGTGGGTAGAACATAGAGGGGATCTCTGGTTCTTAGATCTTTTGAGAAGTCTATAGGTTTAGATTTTGAATTTTACCTAGGGTGGGTAAAAGAGATATGTGTTTGCTTGTAAAGATATTCATTTTGTTATAGTGCAAACTCTAATCAAGGTTGATTAGAAGTAAAACTGGATGTAGCCTCCGGAGTTGAGAGGTGAACCAGTATAAATCTTGTGTATAATTGTAATTTTCTGTTCATATTCATATTGTTCTTGAAGTATTATATTTGTTTACATCACAAGATTGGGTGAAGCTCAAGAGTGGGTTGATTGAGATAAAAGTTGATTTTAAAAGTTTGATTTCTTAATTGGTTAAGATACGATCCTTCTTTCAAAGTCTTCCGTTGTGTATAAAATTTGTTTTAAATTTTAAAAACTTTGAGGTAAAACCAATTCACCCCCCCTCTTGGTTATTTGCATAAGTGTTCATTCTATTTTCAACATGTGAATAGATTATCATTGTTATTGAAGATTGTAGTAGAATGAAATCACAATCAATTGGGCTTACCACTCTCACGTCTAAAACCCTTCTAACTAACTCCCTTATATGGGAGTGAAACTAATTGAAAACGAAACAACAAAATATGGTTACAACTAATTTGTTATTTGAACCAATTGATTAAACTAAACAGACTGAATGATACATGCGTTAGACATGATTGACACTCCATTGGAAAGTAGTCAAAGTCCCAGCATAGAGGATTGGATTGGACGATACAAGTAGTGTCATCCAGTCACCTCTTTCGTCCAACAATTAGATTATCAACAATATCAATTATAAATAATCACTATATATCATGACCCTTTTCATCACCTAAACTATTGAGCCACTTAACTGAAATTGTAACCTTAATGTAACTATTCTACACTAAAAAAAAAAACCTATATCATCGTGTAATTATAATAACACTTAACTGGAAAATGAAATTATGGAGGAAACTAGGAGGTATAAAAAATATGCTTGGTGTTTAAAGGTGATTTTGAAAAACTTATGACTGTGTTGGGAGTTTCTATATTTCATGATGGGGAGGTTGAATTTTAATAAGTGGCTAAGATGGATAAAACAATTCTTCAATCATCTTCCATTTTGTCTTGGTAAATGATAACCTTACTGAGGAATTTGTAGCCCATAAAGGGTTTAGAAAAGGGGATCCTTTTACCTTTAGCTACTGTTTTATTTTTGATGGTGGAGGAAGGGTTGACTGTTTTGATGAGACAATCAATTAGTGGTAACAAATTCCCTGGGGTTAAGGTGGGTAAGGATAATGTAGAGGTTGCTCTCCTGCAATTTGTGGATGATACTTTATTTTTGGGCAATCAACCCTGTAGACAAACTTGCAGGGGTTGGGGTGTATCAGTATATCATTGATGGATATACATCTCTATTGAATTATAGAACTATGACAATTCCATTTGTGTATTTGAGATGACTACTTGTGGGTGCAAACCCAAGGAAGGAAATGATTTGAGAACCTATCTTTTGGAAGAGAATTTGCTTAATAAATTTTGTTCTCTCCAACATACCTCTTTACTTTTTGTCTTTCTTTAAAATATCACAATTGGTAGTAAAGAAGGTGATTAAATTCATAGGATTTTTTTTAGTTAATTGAGGAGGATGGGGGAAGATGGCTTGGGTTAAAGGGAAAACGTGTGTCAAGAGAAGGAAGATGGGGGCCTTGGCATAAAAAATATCCACATTTTTAACGTGACATTACTTGCTAAATGGAGATGGAGAATTTTTTTTACCAACACGGTTTATGGTACGTGTAAGGTGTTACTATCTAAATATGAGGAGTTTAATTGTGATGGAGATACGAGGAGGAGTGACAAACAATCTCTGTGTTGGAGGGATATTGTCAATATAATTGGAGGGGGTGGTTTGAAAATAATATCAAGTGGAGATCGTAGGAGGTGGACATGTGGCATCACAAATGAGTGGGGAAATCAACATTTGGCAAAGAAATATGCAATGGTTTATGCTAATTCAGAGCAAAAGGAGTGTAAGGATGGAGACATGGGTTGGTGGAGGGAGGGAGTGTGTGTTTGAGATTTATGATGGAGGAGGAATTGCTTCACTTGGGAATTACCTTTGTTTGGTAACTTCATGGCTCAAATTCTCATAATTTAGTTGAGAATCGGAATGATCTTTGGGTGTAGGAAGGGAGTGGTTCAGGTGAGTTCTTGGTTAAGAACGCATATTATGTGTTGTTGCATTATAACATCTATAAGGAAATAGCATTGGTTATGTATGTATTTGGGAGGCACCAATACCATTCGATGTGGCATTCTTTGTGTGGAGGGTTGTAAAAGATAAGATTCAAACAAGGTGTAATTTAAGGAAGAGGAATGTTATCCTACAACAACAGGGAATTCTGTATCCTTTTTGTAATTCGGAGAAGACTACAAGTCACTTGATATTTACGTGTAAGTGTGCTTCAACATTACAGAACAGATGTTATAATTGGTTGGGATTAAGTAGTGTGCTTCATAATGACTGAAGCATCACTTGATTCATCATTGCGATGATAATATGTCAAAGGTAAGGAATAAGGGTGTGAAAAAATAATTGGTTCGGATCAAATCGGTTTGTAACCGAAATGAAACTAAACTGGTAAAAAAAAATTGCATTGTTATACAAAATCGGTTTAGTTAACCAAATCAATTTTAACCCGATTTTTTTTTCTTAAAAACAAAAACTAGTTTGAAAATCAAAATGATTCTTAAAACCAATTTTTAAAAATCAATCTGGTTTGGAACCAAATTTCTTGACTATTTGGATTTAAAATCAAACTTGTTAAAACAGTTCGATTATTTTTTTCTTGAACCGGTTGTTACACTCCCTAGTAGGGAATGCTAAATGGAAATCTGTCTAGTTTGATATGATCTTGAGTATAAGGCTACAAAGAAACTATATGTTGTTTAGTGGCACATCTTTAGAGAGCGAATTGGTTTGAAAGATGGTAAGAGTCAGGTCCTAGTCCTGGTTGGTAAGTAAAACGAAAAAATGACACCACTCCATGTATGGTTGGTTACAACCATCTTTATGCCTAAAGGGGAAGTAATACAGAGATCTACTTTTGGCCATTTGGGGGGGCGGGGGGTGTCACATGTGGTATCAGTTAGGCATGTCATATGGCATGAAACTGGTGGTGCATGTCAATTTACAGTGTGGGGTATATAATATGGCACACATGTTGGGAAGAAGGTAAGTACAAGTCTGTGGGGTTACAATGGGGGTTTTTGCCTTGTGTAGAGGCATACAATTTATATATTAACTGAGGGCAGTTTTGTTAGCAAAACGTTTGGTGATACGAACAACATATGAACAATAGAGACATATTTATATAATGGTAGGGCTATAAAGAACCAAATTTAGAATTTTTTTCGGCAAAAAATTAAATTAAATACAATTTAATTATATAATTAGGAAAAGAGTGCAAATTCAACAAAATTTGGCAAAATGGGGTCACCAAACACGCCCTGCCTAGGCGTGTTTAAACACGCCCAAGCTAGGCATGTTTAAACACGCCCTGGCAAGGCTTGTTTGGCCCCCTTTTGCCTATATAAGCCCCTGACAATGTCATTTGGTCCATTGTGCCTTATGTCTAAAAATCGCTCTGCCTTCTCTCTAAAGCTTAGGTCTTGATATCCTCTGAAGCGAAGCCCTGTCGAATTCGAAGTGTTGCTGACAAGTAAGTCGAGTTAACTGATTGTGCTTTGTATTTAGTTTGTTGTATTATTAAATTAGAAAATTGTTAGGATCATATGAACTTGTTAGCGACATATATACTAGGTTAGTGACTACAGATTTAGGTATTCCAGTTTATTTTAGGGTTTGGATTCATAGTGTGTTGTGGTGACATTTTAGGGTTTAGGTTTAGTGTTGATACTGAGATTAGGGTTTATGGGGTGAGTAGGGTTTAAGTGTTCTGGCTGAGGGTTTAGGTACCGGGGAACACACCTAGGGTTGAATTGTTATGGTGGAAGGGTTTAGGGTGCCTGTGTTGATTAGGGTTTAGGGTTTGGTGTACACACCTATGGTTTAGGGTATCCGGCTTAAGTGTGTAGGGTTTATATGGTGATGAGGTGTTAGGTGAGGGGGAACACAACTAAGGTTTAGGGTATCTGTGTTAGGGTTTAAGGCGTATGTGGTGGTTAGGGTGTATGCGTTGGCGTGACTGAACCTAGGGTTTATGGTGCGTGTGTTGATTAGGGTTTAGGGTTTGGTGAACACACCTATGGTTTAGGGTTTCCGGTTTAAGTGTGTAGGGTTTATATGGTGATGAGGGGTTAGGTGAGTGGGAACACAACTAGGGTTTATGGGAATCTGTGTGAGGGTTTAAGGCGTAAATGGTGGTTAGGGTGTATGGGTTGGCGTGACTGGACCTAGGGTTTAGGGGGCGTGTGTTGAATAGGGTTTAGGGTTTGGTGTACACACCTATGGTTTAGGGTTTCCGGCTTAAGTGGTTAGGGTTTATATGGTGATGAGGGGTTAGGTGAGTGGGAACACAACTAGGGTTTATGGGAATCTGTGTGAGGGTTTAAGGCGTAAGTGGTGGTTAGGGTGTATGGGTTGGCATGACTGGACCTAGGGTTTAGGTTGTGTAAACAAGACCACTTCTTTATGACTTTGTGTCTTTGACAATATTGACTTTCTTTCACCATTTGGTGATTTACTGGGACTAACTACATGTGTAAACAAGACCACTTCTTTCACCATTTGTGTGTTTCTCACATTTATTTATGTTGATTGTAGGAAATGAGTTCAAGTGATGCAGAGGTTTTCGTATTGTGTTTTTTTTTTCAATGGAAGGAACATTCAACGGGAAAAAGGTGTTGTCTTCGAAGGGGAGCAAAGGATGACACGAATCAACCGAAAAGCAACATTGAGTGATTTGCATCAGAAGATACATCCAAAATTGGGTGTGGACGGAAACACTTGTATCACATTGCTGACGACAAGAATATGGCAACAAGATGAATACATGGGGTTTCCAATACAGGATGATGAAGAATTGGAAATGGTCATTGAAGAATTTTTTAATCAGGCACGGAAGAAATTTTTAGAATTGTATGTGGATTACACCGTAGTTCAGGAAGCTGTTTTACCCAGGAGGTCAGTTGGTTGTAATTCTGCACATATTGCACCATCATATGA
>PYAF01001575.1:402156-419465 GCA_007407185.1 Glycine tomentella | reverse complement strand
ATTCCGTCGAAAATTTCCGACGGACAATTCCGTCGGAAATTACCGACGGACACAAAATCCGTCGGTTAAATTTCCAACGACCGTTTTTCCGACGGATTTTTGTCCGTCGGAAATCCGTCGGAAATGTCGAATTTCCGACGGATTTTTGACATTTCCGACGGATTTTGGCCGTCGGAAATATCAATTTTTTTTGTAGTGTATATAATATAGTTCCCCCAAATTATATATAGCATCAGTAGTTTATTTCTTTAAATTTTAGATTTATGTTTGATTATTTTTTGAAAATTTTTGGTAAGTATTTGTGCAATATATTTTTATTAATGCGGTGACCCCAAGTAACGCCAGTGGAAATTAACTTATTAATTTACAACTTTTTTTTAAAGGATTAGTTTATAACTTTTGATTAATATGTGTACACAATCTAATAAATCAATCTAGTTTAATTAATTTAGTATAATATATGAGTTGTTGTCAAATTTTTTATATTTATTTTTAATTTTTATAGATAAAAAATAATTCAATGTAAAAAATAATTAAGAAGAAATTGATAATAATTTCTCTAAAATTTGATAATATGTTAATGACTTAAATTTAGACTTTATAAAATTTCTTACTTTGAAATTTAGTTTTTTTAGTTTTTATTTTAGTCCATGTAAAAAAAAATATTTTAATTTCGGTTGTCAAGTAACAACAACTGTCAAGTAATGTGTAGTTTTTTAACTATTTTTAAATTCTCATCTATTTAATAGAGTTAATCACCTTAAATTAGTTTTTTTTAAGAAGAATTACTTTAAATTAGTTGATGATATATATGCAACGAAATTAATAGTTTTGCAAGGATTATTACCAATAAAATAGTGACTTTTCCTTCCCCCAAATAATGACTCTTCATTCCCCCAAAGTTTCTCACAGCTAAACCACGCTTCATTCCCTTCATTCTCCCAGCTAAACCTCACCGTCTCCGCCGCGTTTCTCTTTGTCTCACTCTCGTTTCCGCCACCGTCTCCGCCGTGATGCGCACAGGTCCGTTCTCTCTCACTATATTATGGTGTGTTTTCTTTTGATGCATCTATTTGAATATTCCGCATATGTATAATATGGATTTGGGCTTTAGCTGTTCATTACCTATGCCTATGGTGAAATCTTGAAAATGATTGAGTGGCTACCGCTTCCAAAACCAAAAGGTGAAATCGCAAAAAAATAAAAAAATAGAAACCAAAACAAAATTCAGATCTTATTTTGAAAATTACGAAACAGTTAGGCTTTGTTTGGGAGTTAGGAGGGGAAGGAAAGGAAAGAGATTCAAGGGAAAAGGAGGAGAAGGAAAGGGAGGAAAATGAGGGAAGTTCCTTCCTCCTTATTTGGGAGTTAAAAATATACTAAGAGAGGAAAATTGAGATTTAATAAGATGTTAAATATAAAAATTATATAATTTAAATGTAAAAATATATTAAAAATATATTTTAATATATTTTGGAATTTGTAGTTGGGGTAGAATAGTAATTTTAATTACTTTTCCTTCTAAAAACCCCCAAATTGGGGGAACAACAATTTTTAGGCTTTGGAGGAGTTTTAAAAATCCTCAAATCCTTTCCCTCAAAAATTAAAACTCTCAAACAAGAAGATGACACCATCTAAACCTTTCCCTTCCCTCCCTTCCCCTCCAAAATTCCTCTCCCAAACAAAGTCTTAAGGTTTAGAAGACAATAGAAGGGATTGGGGTTTGGAAGGATTAGAATAAGAATTGGTGAAATCGGAAAGAGGGTTTCGTTTTCGCTCCAAAGCAGAACCATTAGCATTCTTCATTTCAGCCAAAACTAAATGAGTGACAGTGGTTTGCGGTGGTGCAATTCATGCACTGGTCCCGACGATGGAAAATGAAGAAGAAGGAGGAGGGTAAATATGGGAAGAAAGGAAAAAAAAAAAGAAAAAAAAGAAAAAAAATCTTAACCGTAGAAGGAAATCATAACGTACAATTTAAAATGAACTTAAAGAAAATAAACAAAGAATATTATATTATGAATAAATGAAGTTGAATCATTACCCAAAAAAATTGGTACAAGTTGAATTTTATGTATTTTATTTTAGTTTTAAATTAATTAGCAAAATCTCTCATAATATTTTTATTAATGTCTCGTTTGTTAAAACTTAAATTTTAATATAAGTAACAAAAGTTGTAGAAAAGAAAATGAGAGATAAAAAGGAAATTTTAAACTAATTCAACATTAATAGACTTATTTATATTCAAATAGTATATAAAATATAATTTATGTAATAAGATTACAGAAAAATTAAATTAAATAATTTCATGATATATATATATATATATATATATATATTTATATAAAGGGAGAATTCGATCGCTCTTGCCATATAATTCCGACCAAGACAGTAATAAAGGCCAAAAGTCTCCTAATTAAGAGTGCAACTCCAAATGTAGAATTTTTCATCATGTGATTAAAACGTCCAAAATGTAAAAGGATATATAGACATACGAGATGAATGAAATTAGTGGTGGAATTTGAGAAAAAAAATTCTATGGATTTTTTAGTGAACTTAAAGAAAATCATAATATTTTTCTCTCTCAAAATTATAACAATTTATAGAAAAAATTCACAAAAAAACAAAACACAAAATTCATAGAAAAAATCTAAATACAAAATGTACAAGGAAAACTTTCAAATTCAAGTCATATTAGACAAGTTTTCCAATACCAGAATCACAATATAAAATTCAAACAAACATGGGTTTAACAAATGCAAAAAATAGTTCTATATCATAAAAAAGATGATTAATTAATAAAATAGTTAATGTATAAAAGTGTTATCAAATTAGTCATAAGTAATATAATAATGTCATCAAAATAAAAATTTAATACAATATTAATATAAAATTGTTTATAATGATATGAATAATAAAGGAAATGATTAAAATTGGCCTTTTTATGTTTTTTCATGATTAGCGCAAAAAGGCTTATTGAAATGAAATTTAATCATTTCTTAAAATAAAATTTGATTGAAAGGAATTTAACGCTCGGTAAACTGAAATTAATTCCTTAGATAAACTAATTTTGATAATCTTTTGTCATGAAAGATTTATTTCATGATATGTGATTTAAGTTTTGATTTAATGCGTGTTGTTAAATTTATTTAATAGAACTTTATTTGATTCAATTTTATTTGAGTGAATTTGATAAATTAGTATCAAGGTTTTGATAATCTTTTGTGTTGTTACATTTATATAAGTATTGATATTATTTATAACACATTTATTATATTATGCAGTATTTTATTGATCCAAGATCATTGGAATCAGAGAGATTGAAGTCAATTCGGATTTAGTTGACAAGATTTTTAGAAATGAAACATTAGGTGATTAAGGAATTTTTAAACAATTGTATAAATAGTTCAATTATAATTGCTTATTATTGACATTATTGTTTTATTTGACCATTATAATTCATAATAACTTTTTTTCGTATTGTGAAACTATTTGTTTGTATTAGTGTGTTTTTTAATTTGCAGGCTTAGATAATATTAAAAAACTATAAAAATTAACATCGATTTTTACTAAAAATCGATGTTAATTAATGAACATTAACATCGATTTTCGGTAAAAATTGATGTTGATTCACAAAAAACAACATCGGTTCTTAACAAAAATCGATGTTAATGTTCATTAATCAACATCAATTTTGAGTAAAAAATGATGTTGATTCATAAAAAACAACATCAATTTTTGCTAAGGAACATTTTGGTATGTAATTATTTATGTTATGAAGTTATATTAATTTGTAATGTTATTTTTAAATATTTTTAAGATATGTATAAATTTTTATATTTTTTATTACCGATCGGATCATGCGGGTCAATTAATGATCCATTAATTTGACCACTAACTACTGTCATAACCGAGTCAGTCACATGATCATTTTTTAAAATTATGTGTTGGAGTATGAAAAAATGTATTCAAAATGGATTGTTTGACAAATAACACAACAAAATGTACCTACTTAACAAGGGTAAGGAAGTGATTTGCACTTTCCAAAGTGATAATTTGCATTTCCATTTCATTAAGCTTTCCAACTTATCTAAAATTAAAAAGTTGTTTATTTTAATTGATTGATTCTAAAAATTTGTGTGAAAAATAAAATAGAGATATTTTTAAACTTTTTTTACTAAAAATATAGAAAATATGCCAACTATGATATATATGCAGTATTTTTATTTATTTAATTATTTTAATGCTGATTGACAACTAGGGGTGGAAACAGACTAGGTCAGATCTGATTTAAAAATATAAAGCGGCATGACCTATTTACCTGTCATAGACTTCTTTTTAGGCTTGGTCTGATCTATTTAAAAGCCTGTTAGGCCTACGAGCTTATTAAAAAGCCTATTTTTAATAAAAAAAAAATTAATTTTACAAAACACTTTAAATCAATTTAGAAAAATTAAAGAAATAATTTGTAAACAAAAAATGTCTTAACATCTTACTTATATTTTCAAATAAGTGATATTATTTTATAAGATTTTCAAGGTGATTTTTTGAAGTGATTGATCATCCACCTTCATAATAAGGAAAAATATTTTTTAAAGAATAAATATATTATTTTTTAAATTTTAATATATATATATATATATATGTTAAATAGGTCAACCTGATAGGTCTAACAGGCTTTTTAAAAAGCCTTAGTCTGACCTTTATAATAAACAAGTCAGACCAGGTCAGACCTTAAATAGATCAAATCAAAGGTCTTTAATAGATGATCTGACCCATTTCCATCCCTATCGACAACAACATAAGAAAAACGTGATGATATTGTTTAATGCTGTATAAGCCAATGATTTATATATGATATGGAGGAGCAGATTTGGATTTTAAACTATTTCTTACTAAAAATATAGAAAAAATGCCAACTAAGATATATACGGCTTTTATTTGTTTATTTTAATGCTGATAGACAACAATGTAAGAAAAACGTGATGATATTGTTTAATGCTGTATAAGCCAATGATGCTATTATATATGGTATGGAGGAGCAGGTTTTGAATTTAAGCTATTTCTTACTAAAAATAGAGAAAAAATGCCAACTATGATGTGTACGCACTTTCATTTATTTATTTATTTATTTTAATGCTGAGAACAATGTAAGAAAAGCGTGATGGTATTGTTTAATGCTGTATAAGCCAGTGATGCTATTATATATGGTACGGAGGAGCAGATTTGGAGTAGCAGGAGTGACAGGAAAATGGAACCACAAATGGTAAGCATTCTATCTTCTTACACAGTGATTCCTAGCGAGGCTACACCAAATTGTAGTTTCTTGCTATCTGAGAGTGAGCAAATCAATGCTCCCACTCATTCACTCACCATCTACGTCTACAAGCCAAATCTTCTCAACAAAATTATCCCCAACATCAACATGGTTGATACAATGAGAGACTCTCTTGCCAAGATCTTAGTCCACTATTACCCACTAGCTGGTCGGCTACGCATGATACAAGGTGTATTGTGATATATGATGAAAATTATTTAATTTTATGAATTGTATTTTAGAGTAGTTATTTAAAGTATTTGAAGATTAGCTTTCCTTCTTTATTTCTTACAATAGGTTTAATTGTTTTAGGTTAATTATCCTTCGACACTTATTGGTACCTGACTCAATTAATTAAATTAACTAATCGACATATGTGCGAAATCATGAATAAAAAGATAATATCAACAATTAAGAGTTAGAGAGAAAGAGACAAGATAAAGTTGTCAATAGAGTATAAAACGTATGTTTAAAATTTGGAATCGATCTATTAATACAAAAAAAAAATGGAATCTATTTTAATGAGTACTATATCTTTTTCTCTTATTTATATGTTGTCTTTTCTACTATAGGTGTTATTTTTGAGTAATGATGGATTGGGATGGAAATATAAAAAAATAGAAGAAGAAAAATGGAAAAAGAAAACAGTATATATATATATATATGTGTGTGATAAGTTATTTATTAGATCTAATTAAATCCACAACACAAGTGAGTCCTTTGTGTTGAGAAATTTAAGTTTGATTTTTGTGAAACACATTCTTGGAGAGTGAGAAGTTTTAATTGTGATTAAATTAACATTATATTGTCAAACATTAATTTTATAGTGGACTCAAATAAATAAATGCAACTATACATAGATAAATTATACTCTTATTAAGAGAATATTTAGTGATAGATCTCAAATTGAAATCTTAGATTATTTTTTGATAGACCCCATAGTGTCACATAAGATTAAATATCTCTCAAGATCTCTTTCATTTTTTTCTTTAATGGTAGATCTCATCTTGAGATATTAGGGAGAGAGAAAAATGAAAAAAATTTATTCTTTTTTGAACAGTGCACAGATCTTATGAGATCTTCTACAAGAATTCATCCTCTATGTTGGAGATCTCTTCAACTCCTTTATTGAGAGATTTAATGAAGATCAGATCTTGAACTCAAGATCCTTATTCAACATCTTACACTAAAGATACTCTAACCAGGGAGGTTATTACAAAAGAAAATGAAATACGAAGAATTAAAGATGAAAATGATTAGAGAAAGGAAATATATATATTTCCTTTAGTTTTACTCTCTAATATTGAAATGAAAAATCATCAATAGCCACATAGGTGGTAATTAATTGACATCTAAATCTAAAGACAGAAAGAGAGAGAAAAGAATTAATGCACGTATGAGTGACATGATATAATAAGAAAGGGATAAAAAAATGGCAAGTATGAATAAATGTTTGATACACATGAGTATTTTACATATCATTGCACTATTTAAATTTATGTAATTTCATCTAGGTAGAAGATGGGAAGTGGAGTGCAATGCAAAGGGTGTGATATTGTTGGAAGCTGAATCCACAAGAGCACTTGATGACTACTCTAACTTTGAACCCAACGACACCATCAAAGAACTTATTCCCAAAGTTGATTACACCGAACCCATTGAGAATTCACCATTGCTTCTAGTGCAGTTGACAAGATTCTCCAATGGTGGCTTCTGTGTTGGCATTGCCATTTCCAACATCATTGTTGATGGAATTTCCGGCACCAACTTCATCAACTTGTGGGCAACGTTGGCTCGAGGAGACACCTTGGAGGAACACGACATGCCCCTTCTGAACAAAGTGGTTCTTCTAGGTTCGGACACAAAACCATGTTTTGATCACAAAGAATTCAAGCCATTGCCACTTGTACTAGGTCACGTTGACACCACGGAGGAGAGTAAGAAGGAGACAGCACTTGCAATGTTGAAACTCACAAGAGAAATGGTGGATAAGCTTAAGAAGAAAGCCAATGAGGGCAACGAGGGTCGAGCTTATAGCAGATATGAGATCATTTCAGCTCATATATGGCAATGTGTCGGTGAGTGTTACAAAAATCAATAAATTCTTCATATATATATAAAACTAATTTTTGTCAAAAAAAATTTGACTAATCACTTTTAATAGACCTCTTCTTTTAATTATGTTTTTTTTTTTTTTGTTTATAAAACTTGAATCTAAAACTTTTCTTAAAGAGACTAAGTCTAGTATCACTCAAACCAATGATTTATTGGTATGTTTTCTATATATAAATTAGAATAAATAATTATCTTAAATTAAAGTATTTTTAATTGTTTTTATGTCATGTTAGTGTTTTACTTTAATAAGATACTTTTAAATGGAGTTTCAATATTTTTTAAAGAAATTATCAATAATAAAAAAATAATTTTATATCACACTATAAATTTGTATCAAAAATTTAAAATATAATTTTTATATTTAAAAATTTTATTTATTACATTCAAATGTATTTTTTTGTCATCATCACATTAGAGCGAAAAATCTAAACTAAAGACTAATTTTTGCTAAAAATTTTAATTGACTACTTGTGATAAGGTATTTTCTTTTAATTATATTTTTTTCATTCACAAAATTGAATCTTAAATTTTATTTAAAGAAAAATTGAATCTAATTCTATTTAAATTAACGATTTATTAATAAAATAATTTATTTATTATAAATTTTAATTATAAAAAACAAACATTTATCGTGTGCATTGCACATGATAAAATACTAATAAATAATTAAATTTAATAACAAACCCAAGTTTTAGTGAGAAACATCTTAAAAATTACATATATTATTTTCATTAATAGTTTTAATTTTTTTCTTGCAGTGAAGGCTCGTGACGGGAATGACAATCAACCAACAGTGGTACACATTGTTGCTGGTGCAAGAAACAGATTGAAGCCACCTTTACCCGTAAACTACTTTGGAAACGCAACGTATCCAACGGTGACACCGACATGCCTAAGTGGGGACATAGTGTCAAAGCCCTTGAGCTACGTGGCACACAAGATAAGGGAAGGAATTGAAGTGTTAACGGATGAGTATCTAAGGTCAGGGTTTGGTTTTATTAGGAGTCAGAGTGATGTGGGGTGGCTCAGGGGAAAAATTCATAATGAAGGGAAAGTGGAGTCCTTGTTTCTTGGGAACCCTAACCTGAACATTTGGAGCTGGATGAGCAACATGCCGATCTATGGGCCAAATTTTGGGTGGGGCAGGCCTGTGTATATGGGCCCAGGTGTTGTGAGAGGGGATGGAAGGGCATTCATTATGCCAGGTCAAGAGGATGGGACTGTTTTAGTGGCTATTAGGTTGCAAAGTGCTCATGTTGAAGCCTTTAAGGAGGTCTTCCACAAGGACATTTGAAATTAATTGGCTAGGTCCATGCATGGAAGGTTTCAAAATAAGTTGAAAATTAATACTTAAGAATTAAGCAATTAAATTAGACTATTTGGTGTATGGTACTGGTTTAAATTTGGGAAAGTAGTGTGTATTAATTAATCTGGGTTTGGGCATGTGGTAGGTTGTGGTATTCACTCACATATGAGAGCTATGGCAAGGTTTGTTTGGTATGCGTATATCTTTGCAGAAGATTTGGTGTATTTCAAAGAAATAAAATATGTGGTGATGAATGTCGTGCTTCCTCTAGCACGGATTCCATGCATCGTTGCAGTTCTTATTCTATGTCTTGTAATGAAAACTTTATCTTAAATTCAAATTATGTTATCAGTTTAAGAAATATTTTTTTGGATCTGGTCATTTTTAGTTACACTCATTAAAAAATTTCACTTTACCAAAAAAAGATACTAGTTTTTTTTTTTTTTAACTTATGAAACATATTAGGAAGAGTGTTACTAACATTTTTCTAATTAATATATTCCTTTTAATATTTTTTTATTAGTTAAAATTTATTGAAAAACATAAAGATTAAGCAGAGTTCAATTAATATATGATTTTAATAAATTTTAGTGGAAATAAGAGAGAGGAGGAAAATGTGTTAGAAAATGTTATTAGTATTCTCATTATTTTACAGTGAAATATGAGATAATATGAAAAGAAAAACTATAGATATCAAAGTTTATTTAGATTTCTATGTTGGCCTAACAGCTTTGAGCAAGTATCTGTCTACTGAAAAACAACTGAAGAGGATCTCCTTGATTGAATCACTTTGATTTTTATCTAAAACTGAAGTTAATTAAAAAATTTGCACCCTTTTTAGATTTGAACAGTGCAAATATAAAATTTCCTTCTACCTTTAAATCTGACGTGCAACCAATAGTATCTATAGTCTCAATTAATCTATCTGATTAGTATTTAAATTTTTCAAAATATTTTTTTAATAATTAAGTAACCTTAGTTATAGTTGCTTGTATAAGAAGTAAAGAAACTAGGATGCTAAGTAATGTGTGGTGATAGAGAACACTGTCAAAAAGGATATTGCTAATGCTGGAAATAAACTAGTGAGATACAACTTCATAAAATTGTTATTCATGCATGATGCATGCAATTTCATTTTAGTATTACTGATTTTGTTTCCGATGTAAACTACAGGCTTTTTATGGTAATAATACGTGACTCAAAAGCATGATGAGCTAATTAAAAGTATGTAAATATGAGTTGCTTGCAGATTGGTTCCCTTTAAAGTTTAATGGAAACTTGAGCAAGAACACAGGACTGTGAAGTCTGAAGTGTTTTTTCTTTCATTGAAGCGTTGAATTTCACTTGATTGACAGAGACCAATTAGCTCCTCATGGAGCACGCTCCAAATCCAATTTCACTCCAATAGGTACGATGCATTTTCTTCTCCCATTCACAAATTCTTAATTTTATTTTGCAGTAAGTAAATTAACCTAACACTACATGGAGTCACCGCAAAAGAAAAAGAGTATGTGCTAATATTTTTTTTATACTTATATATCCAGTGGTTATCTTTTATATTTGTTTTTTTTATTAGTTTAGTTGTATCTTAATTGTTGGTCATAAGTTTAAATTCAAAAACAATCAATTTGCATATGTAAGTTGTATACAATATTTCTTTCTCTTACCTTCCCACCTTTGAATAATGGAGTACATATTTTTTTTATTGATTTATTACTATCATTTCTTCCATGTGATACTCAACAGTGAATTTTTTGAACTTTTTTTTGGGTAAACAAAAAATATATATATATATATATATATATAATGAATTTTGCCAAAAGTTTTCTGTGGGTTAATAACTTCCTTTTTATCAATTTGAATAATTATTATTCAGCAAAAGACAATGGGAGTTTTTGACATAGCTATTGGCTTGGTTCCACGTTAAAAACCATTCCCATTTTTATATTCATAAAATTTAATCAATATCTGGGCATGATTTCAGTATTCTCTTAATTGGGTGTTCATATCGCTACCTATTGTTTTGAAATAATATCCTCCAAATTTTCATAAGTTCATCAAATTAGTTTCGTTTATAAATACTGGTGCTGATCAGGTGTTATATACTTGCAGTAGGACCTGTTTATTTTGCTTCTCTACTCTCTAGTACTGGATCCATGCTCAAAGAGGAAGTGTCTCACACTACAGAACCTGATCTGTTTCTTCAATTAGCCTTAACTTCACTTTCAAGCCCTGTACTCTTGAAATTGTACGGTGGCACTTGTATTGAGTGTTATTTTCTGTTTTTATTTTTATTTTTTGAAAATAATTTTAGGTCTAAGAAATGTTAATGATCCTCAATTTACTGGATGCATTCCCCGTGCGGTCTTAGAACCCTTGTATCGAGTGAACCCATTATAAACATGTTTTCAAATTTTAAGATTAAGAAAATATGTATCAAGAAGAATTTATTTAAGGTGTCATCACATTTTTTATTTTTCAAAAAAGACTGAAAATGTTAATTTTTATTTGTTGTTTTCAGTTTTTTGACTTCTATTTTTTAAATTTTAAATAAACTTATTTTCATTTTTATTTTTTTAAAAATGAAAACAGAAAACACTCAAACCAACCAAGAAGATCATTTCATTTTTTATTTGGAAAATGACAAAAGAAAAGGGTCTCATGTGAGGTATGAGAATGATTTCACTATTTCAGAATACAGGCTTACATTGAATATTTATACATGATGAAATCTGAGATTTGAGAGAATGAGTGAAACTGAAAATGAATTCCGACTTATTTCATTTTTATTGATTTGTATGCTTATAAAGTTATAATGAGTATTTGAAAATGTTGGAGCAATTGCTAATGTTGGTGTGTACTTGGTGTGAAGAGAATAACACCAAGGCATTTATAGCTGGCTATCGATCAGGGGAGATAGGAGCTGAACACCGTGATTAAAGGGATTATTGTCGAGGTGATATCATTCCTCATATTTAAAATTCCTTGATCAGCAAAACCTCCAAGGAGTGAGATGTTGCTTCTGATTTCAATTTGGTGGTTTACCAAAATTTTGTTGTATTTATTATGCATGATCGCACACTATGCTAACATGTTTTCTCAATCTGACTACTTAGAATCAAGATTAAAACACGTTTTAGTTGGAGATCCCAAATTAAGATCTTAAATTACTTTTTTATAGACCCCATAGTATCACTTAGGATTGAAGATCTATTAAGATCTTTGACATTTTTTTCTTTATTGGTAGATCCCAAATTGAGATCTTAGATAATTTTAATGGATTTCACATGGATCCCATTTTTAAATATTTAAAATTTAATTTAATTTAATTAATTAATTAAATAATTTTAATTAATAAAACATGAAAAAAATATATGAATATTAATAAAATATATAATTAATTTTAAGTAATTAATTTTAACTTTTAATTTCATTTTATTTATTTTTATATTTTTTTCATCTTGTCACATAAAAAATCATTTTTTTAACTCCGTGTAGATCTTCAAGATTCTTGGGGAAGAATCGGATTTCCACATGGAGATCTGCATTCCCTCTTTAATGGTGGATATGAGAAAAGATAGATCTTCACCTAAAAATCCCTCTCAAGATTTCCTACTAAAGTTGCTCAAAATATATGAATGAAGATGTTCTAATAAGAATCTTTTACTACCTTAATTAATTTATCTTAGAGTTATCATCATGTTTTGGACTTTTATATAATGTTTTTATATATAATCAGTCATATTTTGTTTTTATTGGCAATTTCATCCCTACCCATACTGAAGTACAGTCATCAGGGATGTTTTAATAAGCAAATTATTAATCCGAATTCCTACCTCCATTAATACTCTTTTGAAAAATTTACTTGTCTCTTTTCACAGACTCTCTTTTCATCTTGTATTAATTACTTTTTTACTAAAATATTTTTAACTATTTCGCAATTTTTGTATTAATAAACAATAAACGTTATAGATTAATAAAAAATTTAATTCTCTTTCTCATGAAGATTAAAAATATAACTAGAACGCATTAATTAACTATAGGTAAAAGATTATTAAATGGTAAGAAATAACTTAGTAACAAAAATCTTAAAGAGAGATTTTGAAAACATAGCACAAATTCTTAGTAAATTTGATATTATTTACTATATTAAGTATTAACTAATTTTCTTAATTGATATAATCAATTCAAAAAGTCTTGTATATAAATCGAAGCTTTTAACTTCTAACCCCAAAATTCCCATAGAAGAGATTTGAATTTTCTAAAGTAATTAATTAATTTCTTTTAAAGGATAAAGTAAATATTCAGGTTGATGAAAAAAGTAACTGTCAATGTCATGTATTCATGCATAAGAAATATTCATTTATTTTCACACTCAAATATTCAGCAGTCTCCACAAACACCCAGCTCCATACAAACAAAAGGGGGAATGGGAAGTCAAACAGATAGAAAAACCAATTGTCAGAATATGATTAGAAATCTGAGCTATTACATGTTACAAAATCGGATCCTAACTGTTTTTTGTGTACACTTTAGCATACAACAAAATCTGCTCATGGATACGCAGCTTCATAATTAGTTTAATGAAGCAGCATCCAGGACAAACCAATTTTGTCCTCCAACAATTTTGAGGTGATGTTATTTAACAATGACTGTAAACAATTGTCATAAAATCAATTAGGGACTTTATTCTTGTCGTTAATGTCTCAATGCAGAAACCACTGCAGTAGTTGCCAATGGTCAGCCATGTCAATCAGAGTAATTATGAAATGAAGCAGCAAAGTTCTTCACTCCAAATCCAAGCTCTTTTTCATATTCTCATAGACCAAATAAGTGATACTAGCAGATGGAACAACTTTGAGCAGGTTAGGAAATAATCCTTTGTAGAACCCCCTAAACCCTTCATGTTTAAAAGTTCTCCTGAATACATCAGCCATCCCCATATAAGCACGTTGAGCCTGCATTCTGAAATCAACAACTATGTCACTCTCTAATTTCTATAAAAATGAAATTAAGTTGTTAGATCCTAAGCTACAACTTATACATTACACGGCCAAAGCTTACCTTGTTCTAACAACCTGCAATGGGTAAACACAGGTTGCACCAAGGGCACCTGATACCGTCCCACATCCTAATTGTACAAGAGAACCAGGTTCTACAGAAAACCTCAGAATTTCAACACAAAACTATAGCACATCTGGTACACAACATGATATACAAATATGTTCATTACCTTCATCAAGAAGAATATATTTCTTGGACATGTCTTTCAACGTTTCATATGCAGCAAGATCTATGCCAGCATATGGGATAATCCCCAGAACTGAAGGAACCAAGCCCTTATAAAATGCGCGGGGTCCTTCCTTAACCCATATATCTTTTGAGAGGGTTCCAAGACTGGGAAAACTTCCACCTTCACAAGCATAAGTTTGTATTCTAGTTTTAACAAGATCCAGAGGATATATTGTAGTTTGAGCTACAGCACCAGCCGTACCACCAGCTAGAAGCCGCCCCATAATACCAACATCAGCCTTTGCTCCTTCTCCTTTAGCATTCACAATGAAGGTCTTTAGCATCTCATAGGTGTAAAATCTAATAGCACTCTCAGGGGCCACCTTAAGAACATTTAAGCCATTGCCTCGAAAAAACCCTAAGAAACCACCTTCTTTCCATATATCTTTTATTGCAGGCATTACATGAGCTTGTGTTGTTTGGACTTGCAACACAACCTTTAAACGATCAAGGGGAGCGGTTGTTGTACGCGATGCAGCACCTGCTACTCCTCCTGCAATCAGATAGCTACTTGCATGGATGTGCTTGCTAATGCCTGCAGGAATAACAGTTTGTTCCCCAATATCTATCAGGCATACCCGCTCCAAGTAATGGTAAATGTTCTCAATGGTTGCCTCACGAGGGTACAGCAGCAGAAAATCCCTCCATTCACCAAATGTTATAACCCCATTATGATCCTTGTCTACACGCTCAACAAAGCGGGCAAGTTCCTCATCATCAATCTGAATCCCTACAAAAGAGAGACTAGTGTGGCTTATAGAATGAAATAACCACCAAAGTACATCACAAGATCAAGAAATACCAATACACTAAATAAATTACACACAGCCATTTAGCTCTGACATATGCAATCAGATAGAAATAAAACTGTTTACATGTACAATTTGGCAAGCAATCAGACACTCAAGGCAAATAGTCTTAGAATTTAAGTTTGGACCTGACTCAACCTTAAAAACTTAGTCATGAGTTAAGAGTTCTGTCCTACTTATATGAGAAATTATTACATGGTTTGTGACCATCACGATCCCTTCACATGAAGATGCAGTTGAACTTTATTAGTTCTTTTGTAAATTGAAAAACTTGATTGCATGTCATGTAGAGATTGACCAAGACAATAAACATGCAGCGGTCTCGACTTATGTAACAATTTCACCGACTTTATATACACTATTCTGGTCATTTAACAAGTTAATGTGGGACCTCTAATAACTAGTTTGCACAACTAAACATTTGCATTTGTTCGATAGAAGGTGGCTCAATATGCCCTACAATAAACTATTAGGATAGACTCTAATACTATTTTAGAATTTGAATTTGAGTCTAACTAAATCCCCAAAAGTTAACTGATGGACTAAAGGTCACCCCCACTTATATACACACTACTCTTGTTATATCAGCAGTCAACGTTGAATTTCCAAAACAGAGAAAGAAAAGGATTAATACTGTGTATTTGCAAATTAACGGGTAACTCACTTGTAATCTTCCTATAAGTTCTTCTTTCACATACAAGCTCTCATGTCATAAAAAGCATGTTTGAAATGAACTACTTATTTAATAAATAAAACCTTGTATTATTCAAGAGCTTACTCATAAACGTTGACTAAGAAGAGCTTACTGAAACAAGTCAAAATTATTTTAATAAACAAGCAAATCGCATAATTCTCCCTAGAACAAGCCAAAACGCAGGTAGTCGTTGCTGCTCCATACGCAAAACGACAAACCAAAAGTGGCTTAGTCGGTGTTTGAAAACCAGCTGAATCCAACGCCAACGGACTTTCACATAAAAGCTACAACATACAGTTGCTTTCAAATTGTTATTGTTGCATTGGAACGCCTAATTTATCCATTTAACGTGGTTTCAACGCTAATCCAAACACAACCTTGGTGTTCGAATCCAACGCCAACAGACTTTCAGACGAAAGCTACCACGTAGTTGGCTAGTTGCTTTCAAATTGTTGCATTGGAACGCACAATTTCTCCGTTCAAAACAAGCATTAGTGTTCACCTGCTCTAACAAGCGCGTGCGAGAGCTCCTCGGGCGAGATACACCCGCTGTGCTCAACATCGATCGCCTGAAAAATCCGATACAGCTCGAGCTCCTTGTCGTCCAAGTAACTCCTGAACTCCTCGTAGTCCACGCGCCCATCGTTGTTTGCATCGCACGCGCCGAACAGGTCCTGCGCGTAGTTGCAGTCCGAATCCGAGGGCATTCGCAGGGCCGAGAGCCCGCTCTCGATCGCGGAGCAGCCCAAGAAGCCGCGATTCTCCGCGTCGAAGAAGCAGAAGAGAGCGCGAATCCGTGATTCACGTTCTTCCGCGCTTTCTCCCGACGCTAACAGCGCGTGATCCAGCGTCGCCGCCGGGTGATCCTCTTTCTTTCTCCGGTTCGCTCCCATGCGGTTACGCTACGTTTGGAAAGGGAATGAGGAATGTGGTGGGAAAGGAATAAGGGGGAGCATCAATTTGGAGGAAAAAGAAAAAAGGAATGGAAGTGATGATTATTATTATTTTTTGGGGAAGGAATATTCTGAGAGAAAGACGCGAGGGTGGTGATGGTGACGGCGATGCGGGGTGTTGTGGTTATGGCCGGCGGCGATGAGGAGTCGCCGGCGGCGACGAGGGTGTGGGCATTGGGAAGCAGCTTTTTGGGTTGTGGTGATTGGTTGAGATGAAAAACTGAAACAAGAATAATAGGAAGAATAAAGGGGGGAAAAACAGAAAAGGAAATGTGATGGACAGGTGGCAGGAGTGTATTGGACAGCGTAATCTGCATTTAAAGACTAAAGTTTTAACTGCAGTCTGCAGGGGATGGTCACCCTTTACGACAACTTTTGTCTTCCTTTCATTCTCGAGAGAAAAGTTTATTTTAAAATAAGTATTGTATTTAACTTTTTAATTTAATATTAATTATTCTTTTATGAATATGACTTCAGTTTTTGAATCTAGGGTTAGTTTTTTATATTCTTTTATTAATATTTTTAATTATAAATATGATTTTAATTTTTGAATCTAGGGTTAGTTTTTTAAAAGTATTATTATTTTTTATCGATTTATTAGCTTTGTTCCAAAATAAGTAGTGTATTTGAGAGAAAAATTATCTCAAAATGTCATATTTAATTTTTCAACGTAACCTTAATTATCATTTTTCACTAATGTTTCTAATAAATATCAATTTAATTTTGGAATCTAATATTAATATTTTTCATATATTTAATAAAGTTAATTTTATAAAATTATTATTTTTTCATCTATTTATTTACTTTTTTTTTATCTTATTTA
>PYAF01001575.1:385353-396519 GCA_007407185.1 Glycine tomentella | reverse complement strand
TCACTTTTCGTGAAATATGTACGGTTTCCGTAGATGTTTTATTTTTCCTTTTAAAATTTCCATTTTTTTTTTTCTAAATGGGAGGGTGTGTTTATAATTATGTGTATTGGTATTTCTATATTTTATGTGACTAACTTAAGTAATATTGATACCCTTATGAGCTATGAGTAAGTTAATTAGATTTTCTAATACTGATTTCATAGCCAAAATTTTATTCTTCTTCACATTTGTCTGTGTAGTTGGATTAAGCATCATTCTCACTCATTTTGTTGTGTGTGAAACTATGAATTGATTACATTCTCAGAGTTTATTTTATTTATTTATTGAAATTTGGGTCAGTTTTCACTAGTAATTTGTCAACCAAGCGTCAAAGGGGTGGGTTAGGCTTTGCAACCATTGGAAGTTCCAACAATGGCAGGCATAGCTATACTTTTAGATCTATGGAGAAAAAATCAAAACTTGAGCTCTGGATTGCACTCTTCTCACGCCTTTCAGTCTTCCAGTGCCTTTTTTTCTGCCTCTGCTGCTACTGCTGCTGCAGCGTCTTTTGCTGCAGGGACCGGTTTTGCCTCAAGGGCATTGTTTGGGTATGCACTGCCTCCATTTTTCTATACATGCATTGTTGTTAGTGTTTTAGGGATGTGCTTGATTTGTTGTGTTGAAGGATTTTGATCTAGGCTATGATATATATATTGACAAAATATAATTGATTTGGTTTTGAAGATTTTGGTATGGCTGTTGATTACTATACATTCTACTTTTAAAGTTTATCTGGATGATGAATTTTTTTTTTTTTTTTGGATAAATGGGGTGTTGATAAACTTTAGAACATAATTTGGTGTTGGCTGGTTATTAGGACATAATTTGGTTCGTTGCCATCATTGGTATAAATTGCAATCCATTCAACACTGACGTTTATTTGTGAAATAGTTAAAAAATATAAGATTTAAAGAATGTCGTTATAATGTCTTATTATGGTAAAACAGTTTGTTATTTAATTTTTTGTTTTATATATATATATATATATTATTTTTTTGTTGTGTATATATAAGTGGATTTAGTAGCATATTTGACTAACAAGTCGTTGGTCTGAGTGGTCCTGGACTCGGTCCCCTTAAGTAAGGTGTCAGGTTCGAGTCCTGTGGATGGAAAAAACGTGATTGGGAGGGGAGACTCCACTATAGATGGCCAGTCAGGTTCCTCGGCGGAGATTAGTCATCAGTAAAATTGGTGGATACTCCACACTAATATCATGGTATAAAAAAAGTAGCATATTTGAATGAGTTACCATTGACCTAATTGTAGCAATTTGGAGGAATGAAAGAAGGAAAACCTATGAACATTTGTGATGTTTGTGGAGGTGTTATGAGTTGTAGTATACTGTCCTACTCTTGTTTAACCATGTGCGATGAGCATATATTTACTTTTAACTCTCACGCTACTTTAATTTCAGGTCATCAGTTGCATATTGTGATGCTGGTGCAGCATTACCAGAAGACTACATTTCTAATATACAAAGTTCTTTTGAAAGGAATTATAAATATGATGCTTTAAGATATAGTACCAAGCAGTATAATGTGGAACTTAAGCCTCTCTTCTCTGCTTTTGAATTGAGGGCATTTACATTGACTTCCTTAAGGTCGTTCTTGATGTTCTATTTGCCACTTTTGGAGCCCCGTGCAGAAATGGAGGATGATGAGGATTTCCTGGAGGAGGATCAAGAGCACCATGTTGATCTGGTTGTTCCCTTCAGAAAATCAGTGAAGCATATCATGCGTGAGGTGAGATTTTTATCTTATTTATTCTATTTTTGGTTGAGTAAAATTTATATCCTAAAATATATTGACAATTTGTGAAATTGCTATGAGTATCTTGTATTTCAGGAAACCCCATATAGCTCCTCTTCATTTCAGACACAGATAGATAAACATGTTAATTGAGGAGGACAGCTGTTTCTATTTGGTTATTAAACCAAGCTTTTGTTTTGACGTGGAATTTAATGAACCTAGAACCTTCTCTACCCTCAACAATAACACCGGTCATATTCTTGGGTCATACTTAATGTAGGGTGATGGCCATAGAAAGAAAATTGTTTCTTTCAAGAAAAAAATAGGGAGAGAAAATATTGGGCATGGTGATCTATGCATAAAGATGTCATGCCTTCTGGTTAACAGCCAGCTACCATTGAAGAAATTGGTGTCATATAGAAAATTCTGAACACTCCTGTACAGGCTACAAGGCATTAAACATCTTTTATATAGCCTAGAAAGTATAAACCGAAAGTTGTAATAGTTAAAAGAAAACTAAAGCCTAAAATTGCAAGCAATGTACATTTTCGAGAACCCATATTGCCATTTTACTATGTTTTTTTTCAAAAAAATCTATAGTTTCCTTCAATCCACCTTGCATATTTGATTAGTGGGGCTCTAGCTTCAGCTTCTTCCTTCATGAAAGGAGTATACATTTTCTTCAACTTCACATGCATCATCTAGATTTTAGACAACATTCTAGAGTGTCCTCTTGATTGATTTTACTACGAAGGAGATCCAACTTGATCTCTACATAAGTGTTCGTAGAGCTGCAGTTAGAAAGATGTCTATTAGAAGCCATGAAGTCCAAATACTTAATATATAAAAATCAAGATATTATATGACCTAGATAAATAGGCATGATTTTTTTTTTTACATACATGATTAATATTGGCAAAAGGATATTGATCGTTTCTTATGAATACACAATAACCATATTAGTGGATAATGATTTCAATTTACAAAATATTACCTTTGATCATAACAAAAATCCATAGTAACATATATTCCCCCAATCCATTTCAAAATGTGCAGAAGGCATCATTAGTCTTGTTCAATTTAAGAATTGTCTCTGTAAAATTTCTTACTATTTACTATAGCTTTGCTTTGAGGATATGGAGGAAAAGTTAGAGCTGTGTCGGAATCATATGTAAATTTAGTCATATTCAAAGTATTGGAGTCCATTTCAAACTTATCAGTCAATAAACTTTAAAAAATAAAAAGTAAAATTGGAGGATACACCTTGAATGCGTGATTACTGATTAGGCATATTGCACATGCACAATAGTCAGATATGTATATGATATCAATGCTTCACCATTTTTGGAGTATTTGGGCTCATAGATCCAAAGGAATAGGGTGAGTGAAGAATATTTCTCTTTCTTTTCCCTATGTTCTGATCCAGTTCCTAGTAATAGGTTTTCACATCTTGCATAAGCTACATGAACATTTGTCATATCTTGGTTATCTCTTAGACTTGGCTGAGCCTAGGAACTCTCTATCAGCTGATATCAGTGGCGGATCCATACTATAGTGAGGGTCATTTTAAAAAATTACATATAATTATTTAATATTTTTATATTTTACCCCCCTTAATTTTATATATTTGAATCCACTACTCTCATATTTTTATATTTTCATATTTTATACTCTTTAATTTTATATATTTGAACCCATTATTCTCAATTGCCTCCCCTGACCTAGGGTCTTAGATCCGTCACTCCGCGGATTCGTAGACCCACTAAAGTAAAGGTAGGTCAAAGAATGAAGAGTACCTAAGACACTCCTCGACGACGACTGATATCAACTGAATTAGGCTTTGATTATGAAACTATTGTAGGATAACAGCCCCAGGGGGGTTGAAACTCTGGCATTCAAGATTAGGGAAATAAAAGAACAGGAAAGGAGTTTTGGCACACAACACAAGAGTGGGCTGATCTAGGTAAAACCCTTGATACAAACACGAAAGCAAACATCACCGTGAAAAATTTAAGGTTTAGGGATTTTTCTTTTTCAATTTCTTTTACAGGGAAAGGGTATTGACTTTTCACTCAAGACTTAGTTGAAAAGATGAGTGATAACTCATGAGATTTTGATCACCACAAATTGCATTGATAAAATTATATTAGTTCTTTGCCTTGGAAACAAAGGGGAGCTCTCACAATTAGAGAAAACTCACATTTTATTCAAATTCAACTTGATGTTTTTGAATTACGTAGATTCCTATTTATAGGGAAACATAGTAGAAAAAACAAATAATAGGAAAGGAATTCTAATAATAATAGGTAACCCCTAATAAATGATAAGGTCCTCATCTTAATAGAGGAAACAAAATCTAAAATCAAATTAAATAAGTCGTAATAAAATCAATCATAAATCCTAATGAAATCAATCTCAAATCATTATTAGATACGTAAATAATAACCCAAAATATTCTTAAGTAATAAAATCAACGACTTTGCACTTTATTTGCAGTATTCGAGCTTCACTTTATTTTGGGTCTTCATGTGCTTGGTCTTGGTCATGCAAGATACTATTATGGTTCATATCAACCTTGGTCTAAGTAACAACCAGGGAATATACAAGAAACTCCTAATACTTTAGAAAACATAATGCTGTTATTATAACTGTTAAACCTCTTAATATATAGAATTGGAGTAAAAGCCAATTCTAACCCATAGAATTCACTTAATCCTAGCCATCCAAAGTAATTTGAACAAATAGAAAATAAGAGAAATAAAAACAACCTGAATTGCAGTCGCATATAGTACTTCCACTGTGTCAACAGTGCTCATTAACAACAACAGAAGAAGCAACTCAACATTTAACTATAGTACGCTTTGTCCTCCATCAATACTATTAATCTTGTTGGTTATATGCAAACCTGTCTAGCATGTTGCTATGTCCTTATTTCTAAACTACATTCAAATTGAAACTGATCAGTTAATCTAATTAAACGAGCATCTAATAATCTCTGGGAATAAAATTTTGACAGGATTAATGTGGTCAAAATTGCTGAATGCTTCAAAGGTCCCTGTCTGTTATATTGCATCTGTTATGTGTAGGAATAATTTTACATCTACTCATTGTCAAGAGTACCCTTACCAAAAGCTACACAAACTTCAACTGTGATAAAGGGATGAAATAATTTACTATCATATTTCTTATATTACACAAAATTGCACTTATCAATCTATCTAAGCCCATGCTACTAATCTAATTAATCTCCCAGATATTTGATGTTTGAGAGAGAAGTATCTACATGCTGCTAGGAATTGGTTAACTTTTCAGAATTGACCATCTTCATATGAAATCTTCTTTCACGTCAATTTTTTTACTTTTGATGCTCTATATTTCTGCCGGACCTTGTTTTTGTAGATTCAGTAATAAGCAAATTGGTTCTATGCTTCCTTTAGGTTTTCCCTTTTATTTAGTAATTACTAAAATTACCTAGTAAATTACTTTGATTCCGCTCTATAATATGTGGATCAACATCATGCATATTTCATTGTGTTTCTCTGTATTCTTATGATGTTTAAAACTTGTTATGTTAAATGTGTCTTGGATGCCATCACAGACAACCGTTGTGACCACTAGAAGGATTTTAGAAAGAATTGCTGTGCATTATGTTTCACAAAGAATGGCATGGAAGCTTCTTAAGGGTATGTTTGCTCTGAAATTGTTTTTGAATTAAGCAAAATTAATTAGATGCCCTTGCTTACATAAAGTAGTTCTTATTTACTACTAGCAAAATTAATTAAAATTTTACAAGATGGTTGCTTTATATTCTGAGCTCTCCAAGAGATCTTACAAGTAGGTGGTTTTTTGGGCTTTCTCGAACAGATATCCCTAGATCAGCAACTCGCAAGGCTGGAAGGAGCATGCCTACTTTGGTTTACGTCTACTGTGTGAGCAGAACAACATTCAGAGGTCAAAGCAATCCATGAATTATTTGTTCACTATGAGATTCCCTGAGCTTTTGACTTCGCCAACTATCTTATGCTGACTTTCTTTTTGTTATGTATAGGACATATGCTTGGAGTTGCAGCATCATGGCTTGTCCAAGTAGGCATTGATTTATATCGATTCTTCTCCTCGGCATTCCAGGGTCAGCATGAGGATAATGATGTTGATCAAACCAATCAAGTTGGAGTTCTTGGACAGAAGGTTTTCATTGCTACAGTTAGATGTACTTCATCTTTAATTTTTGCCTCCATAGGAGCAGGAATTGGTGCAACCCTTATTCGTCCATCTCTCGGCCAGTGGGTTGGTAAGATTGTAAACAACACATTCAGAGAATTACAAGATTGTTGCATACTACTTGAATTTTGTGATTTAAGGTATTGTGTGAATGAACTTTTTCATAAGCACTTGAAGAAAATAAAACAAAAAGGTAAAATGAAATAAACTTCTCTCATAAGTTAAAATTAGCTTATACATAAGCTAATATACAGCTCTCTCCTTTAGCTCTTCAAAAACTGACTTCAACTTGCGCATATGAGAAGTTTATTTTACCTTTATTTTCTTCTTCTATAAGTGTTTATTGAAAAGTTAATTTAAACAAAACCTTAAGGTGATTCTTGTTTGTTTCACTTTGATAGGCTTAATCGTGTCTTTTTCTCTCTCTTCAGGGTGTGCTCTTGGTGATTTGGGCGGTCCCATCATTGTAGCATTTTGTGCTGACAAATTATTTCAAGTGAAACTTTGAAAGCTAACTATATTTTCTGACAGATTTTTTACCCGCTTCAAATAACGGGGGTATATTATGAATTTTGCTGTATTTGCTAGCCATATCTGATAGAGCCACTAGGAAGTTGGTGGACCTGCTTTGAGCTGAAAGAATTCTAACATTTTTCTCCCATGATAGATAATTCGTTATTGTTTCAATATAATACGTTTTTCAAGTTATTGCGACATTGCATTTCATAATTTGTTAGTAATTTAGGCACTTGGTAGTAGGAAATTACTTTTTGCATTATTTTTTTAATCACACCACCATTCTTTTTTGCATTACTTAAAAAGTTTGGAATTAGGTTTAATATATTTCAGAATTGAATTTCTGGAACAGTGATTAAAAATCGAATTCTTATACACTTTTTTGGTTCCTTTCTATTTTAGTTTCTTTTCTTTTCATCTCATCACTTTCTCTCTATCATCTGTAATACCCATTATTCTTAGAAATCCCTTTTTGGAATTAAAGTTTCAGAAATGATGCAAAAAGTGGTGGTATGATTAAAGAAAATGGTACAAAAAGTAATTCTCTTGATCGGAGTAAAATGGTATATATATTTTTACCCTTAGTCCCTTACTATCCAGTCATATACACGCCTCCCCCCAATAGAAGGGAAAACAAATATTGTACCATAAAGAGTAATGACAGTCACGGAAATTTGATATGCTTAAAAAAATGTACACATGATTGCAAAGTTCTCTCTTGACCGTAAATAAATCTCATATTATGAGGGATTTTTATTTTTTTTATTCAGCAAGAGAAATCTCATTATAAAGGGTAATTAATTCCAAAGGAGTACCGTTTCATGAACGGTACAATCACCTCAAGTTATATATATATATCTTGAGAAATGTTAAGGAATATATTCTTTGAGATATTTTTTAATTGGTTGAAGTTTATTAAAAATTATAAAATTCAGTGAATTTAAGGTTTTATTTAATAACTTTTCTTGATTTTATAGTTTTCAATAAATTTTAACTAAGGCTAAATTATATATTTTATCATCATAAATATGAAAATATCTGAAATTCATTCCTACAAAAAATTTAGCACATATTTTATCTTCATAAAATTGAAATGTATCATTTTTGACCTAAATATTTCAACAAATGCAACATTATATTTGATTTATGTATAACTGATATAAAAAATGTCACATTTACATCAATTATGTACATCAATTATATGCATAATTATATGCATAATTGATGTAAAAAAAAATCATATTTACATCGATTATATTATAATCAATGTAAAAAATCATCATTGTATGTCTAATTTATCCAAACCTTTGTATAAGCAAAAAAATTATACATTTTAATTGCGACGAAAAATGCACTCAAAATTTTGCTAAACAAGTTTCAAGCATTTTCATATTTATGTAGGCGAAAAATATATATTAATGTTTGACCAATAAAAGAAGATGTGCTAAGAGAGATGTCTTGAAGAGTGTGTTTCTAATACTGCTCAATAATACTCCGGTACTTTTTTTTTTATTTATTTCCGGGACACAGAATTTCCCTTTTCTTCTGTAGAACAATTTGCAAAACTTCATCAACTTTGACATCTTCCATTTGATTTGGAAGATTACATCTGATGGTGCTTATACAGTCAAGACAGCGTAGTGGCTGGCAATCTCAATGATTTGGTTTGCATCAGATTTGGGAATACGGATTGAGCTACCTGACCATCAACTAAGGTTGCTAAAAAGAATTAGTTTAAAAAAAATATCATAATTAATTTTGTAAAAGTAGTTATAAAACTATAACTGATGTTACAATTTTGGTTATTTCAAATATTATTTTTTATTTAAAAAATAGTTGTAATTATAAAATTATAATCAGTCGTATAGAAATAATTATTTTAAATAAATTATTTATATTCATTTACAATCGATTATTTAACTGATTTATTTTAGATATTTCGGATTATATAACTATCCAAAAAAAAGGATTTATATAATTAATTTATTCATAACCAGTTATATAACTGTATTTTAAAAATAATAATTAGTTTTTATCAAATTATAATTAATTATATAAAACTAGTTATAATTATATTATAATTAATTTTTTTACATAAATTATTTATTAGTTATGGTCATGATTATTTAAATAACCAAATCATGAGCACCCTTGCTATCAATCATGATAAGTCTTTGACATTAAAAAAATGGTTCTTTGCCAATAAAACCATACCTTTCTCTAAGAGCATTTTTAATAATAAATTTTGGAGTAAAGTATACTTGCATCTCCTGTGTTTTGTTTAAATTTCACCCAATAGTCTTTCCTTTTTGCACATTACTTTTACTCCCTCTATTAACATCGTTAACTAACGTCAATCGAAATATGTGAGCAGATAAAATTGTCTTTACATTTTAATTGTAAAACTCAAATTATCCACTCTCAATTAATTTCAGAATTTATGATTCACGTTTCATTTCTCTTCACTATTTGCGAGTACTGTTCATCTTCCTCTTGTTCGCGAGTTTTTCTTTAGCGTTCAGGGGGTGTGAGTTCCTCTTTCTCATGAGGTTCACGTTCAATTCCTCTTCACCTTTCGCGAGTTCTTCACCGTTCCTGTTCAAGTTCGCGAATTCTTCATTGTTCCTCTTCCCGTTCACGAGTTCTCCATTGTTCTTCTCCCAGTTCTCGTGTCGTTTACGAGCGCCTCCATTTGTCTTCTTCATCGACGTTCACGAGCGCTCTGTTTCTCTTCTTCCTATTCCACGATTTTTGTTCACACTAAGGTTATGCTTGTAAGCGACAATTGAACCTTGTATATAGGTTACTTTTTAAGATTATTTATTTAATTTTGATGATTAATTGTTATCTATTTCTGAATGGGGTTTCAATGGTGGACCAGTTTGGGACCACTTATGATTTTTAAAATCATTTGTTTATTATTGTTGATTAAAATAATGTTGATGTTTGAGACCACAAAAAACACAATGGATGAACTGGAAATTAGTTGTTTATTATTGTTGATTAAAATAGTGTTGATGGTTGGGACCACAAAAAACATAATGGATGAACTGGAAATCATTTGTTTATTATTGTTGATTAAAATAGTGTTGATGTTTGGAACCATATGAACACAATGGATAAACTGGAATACATGATTGTGTGAGCAACTCCCTTAAGATTGATTATGATGTGTTGAAAATAAGGAAGAGTGTTAACACTACGTACCAACAAAGTGGGTTCACATCCAACAAAAAGTTAAGTTTATGTCCAATTACAGAAAAAACAAAAAAGAAACAAGAGTCTTAAAATAATTTCAGGTTGAGAGGAAGAAGATGAGGAAGAAAATGAGGGTATTTTAGATATAAAATTTCATTAAAAGTCATGTGACTAGCATGTGCCTAATTTCTGTTAAACGACGTTTAGGAAAGGAGTCTAGGTGTAATGTAAACTAAACAATTAAGGAATTTTTATTAGGGTGCAAAAAGAGAGGAATATCGAATGAAATTTAAGCAAAACACAAGGGATATGAATGTAATTTATTGTAAATTTTGAGTTGGGATTTTGACCACATATTTGATTTTCAGTACATCTACCATTAAAGGGAGAGTTAGGATCTTTACGTTACAGAACCAGGTCTTCTATAATATTTTCTGTGACGACCATGGATACAGTTATACAAAAATGAAGTTGTGGGTAGGGCGGAGAGAAAAAGGTCGGTAGAGGAAAGCTACAGCACATGTGGCAGAGGCCAGGGTGGGGCTGAGGAGGCATGTGAGGATGTGTGGTGGAGAGGAGAGCATAGTTGTGAAACGCAGATGGAGATTAAGATTATGTTGGGGTGGAAGGAGGAGAGCACAGTGGTTTCCACGGTGTTAGCCTCGTCGCTAGAGAGGGTGGGGGTCGCAAAGAGGATTGGGGCTGCGGTGGGGAAGGGTAGGGTGGGGGTGCTCAATAGAAAGGAGAAAAGAGACAAGGAAGGACACGAAAGGAAAAAGAGAAAAGTATAATAAAAAATATGATGGAACCTTTGAAATTAACCAAACAACATCAAATTGGATTCTACCATTAAAATTAAATAATTCTTAAAACTCACATGTCACTAAGGAGTCTATTTAAAAGTGGTTAAAACCCTAACTGAATTTTGCTCTAATTGCCTTGATTGAATATGTCAGTCATCCCTAGAAACTTTTGTCGTTTTGCCACAGTACACAAAAGATATTAGCAGAGTGCCAGTCGGAGAAAACAATTTGGCGAAATGCCACGGTGCATAACTCGCTGGGAACAGAAGCGAACTAGGTGGCTTACCTGGCATGCATGGATTGGCTGCATGGGGTGGCGCTGGTATGGTCTGAGCTCGCTGACAGCCATGGCGGATTCATACTTCGCTTTGTCAGATAGCGAAATAGAGTCCGCTGCTCCGCATAGCTGATTAAGGGAGGTCGAGGTCGCTGTGTCAGAATACGGAATAGACTTCGCTGCTTCACATAGCTGATTATGTGTAGGACAGACAACTTGAGCCCACCAGTTTAGGGATTTTGGGACCACTATTTAAGGGTAGTGTCCCCTTCCATGGCTGCACTTGCTCTCCTCTCAAGTTTTTGCTCCTCCCGCTGCATCCTCAGGTAAGTTTTCTTTCTTTCTTTGTTTTGTTTATATTTTT
>PYAF01001575.1:333543-384073 GCA_007407185.1 Glycine tomentella | reverse complement strand
ATCTACTCCCATTATAATACACAATCGTGATTATACCATTTCTACTATTACTCATTTTGCCGTAAAAAACTCAAAAATAACAGAACAATATGTCTTCTAGACTGAAGAATAAAAAACAAAAATAATAGAAGATGGCTACTGATGTAAAAATAACAGGTGTAAATAGGACTATATTCCCTATGATATATAGGAAAATATACCACCTATCTCGTTGTGCCAAACTATTTCAACATAACTATTAACGTAAAAAAAAATTGTAAATAGCACTATATTCCCTATACTATATAGGAAAATATATCAACTATTTCGTTGTGCCAAACTATTTTCGTTTCAAAAATCACAAAGAAAAGTAACACCTGAAAATTTAAAAAAAAAATATAAAATGACTACTTATGTAAAAAAAAAGAGTCTAAATATGACTTTTTTTTGGCCCAAAATATTTCGGTTTCAAAAATCACAAAACAAAAAACACAATATATATCAACTCATGTAAAACTCAAATACAACTAACACACAATTTTCAAAAACCAATGTTAGATAATATTCTTCGAATGCAATGTCTGTGTAGCTGAGGGGGTATTTATAGATCTATCAACACTAAATTCGCTAGTGGGTAAAGCTAAATATTTCACGTACTCCGCAGCCCATCCCACCAAATTCAAAGGATAACTGTACCTAATTAGCTATAAGGGTTAGCGGATTACACATAGTTAGCTACAAGGCCCAGCTAACTTGTCATCATCAAAACTAAGTTAGCTACTATGCCTAGCGGAATCTGCACCTACTTAGCTAGGAGGCCCAGCGAATTTCTCTTTCCTGTGCCATGTCAGACACATACTTAGCTATTGGATGTAGCTGATTAGGTTGGCCAGTAATTGAGTGCCAACTCAGCCAAAGAAATCCGCTGGACAGGCTTGCGATTTTAACACCATGGCAGTTTAGCAATTTTTTTACACGGCCTGACACTTTGCCTAAATTTATGCACAGGTGTGGCAGTTTGAAAGATGTTCCGTCATCCCTAAAGCACTATATAATCTGTCTTGGTTATTTTTACTCATGATAATTGTATAAAAAAAGCATATATGTAATTTCACCCCTTTCCCTTGGCCAATGAATAGTTATATTTTTTTTTCTTTTGATTTTTACCTTCATAAGTGTATGCGAAATTTTTTAAAACATTGTTTGTTGTTAATGATGGTTGATATTGTGTTGGTATGGTTAAAATTATGAGTTTTTAATGCTCCTCTGGTCCACATGATTCCATTTCATTAATGTCCTACAGTTAGTAGTAGTATTTTAACTGATGACCTCAAATTAAAACTACGTACCCTCTTCTTTATTTTCTTTACATTTTTTTCTTTCTGCATAAAGCAATCATCAATTTGATTACGACTCTTTCTTTAGAGGGGAGGGTATATTTTTCTTGACAATATTGATGATCATTAGTGGAAGTTGTGGACGGTGCAACTTCAACTTTCAAGTCTTCTATAAAGAACCAATCCCAATAATAAAAAGTACTAGAATTTATGAATATCTTAAATTAACATCCTATTTTTATTTTTAAACAAAAGTGAAAATCCAAGCAAGGATTGTAATCTTGAATTGACATTTGAGTAAATTAACCCAAACAATGGTAATGAGTATGTGAAAAATCATTGTCCAATTGACTACTTTGGATCCACCTAACTGCCACTACAATCAAACAAGCTCTCCGAATGGGGTTTGCAGCAGGTAAGCATCGAAATTAGTAGGCAACATGTCTTGAAATAGGACAACTTCCCTCATTTTATATTATATTTAAATTAAATAAGATACTCGCATAAATTAAAGTTTAAGTATAATATCGTCTTCTATACAGAAATTAGTGGCAGTAAAATGTTTTTCAAGAACTTTTTCATTTGACATGAAAATAAAGAAAAATAAATGTTAAAAACATGTATTTAAACACACTTTTAGACAACTGTCAAACATGATATCTAGACATAAGCTATCTTTAAAAGAAAAATAAAACTTGTCTAAGTAGATATAAAAGTGTAAATCATACATAAATAAGTAAGAGATTTTATACAATCATATAACAAAAAAATTTACTTTATTATCATACATATCATATCAATAAATAAGATGATATTGGATGAACTTTTATTAAGGGAAAATAATATTTATTTATCTATCTTTTTTTTTATTTTTTATTTATCACATCATCTATCATATTTATTATTTTTTTCTTTTTCTCTCTCTTATTTCCATCCCAAAATGAGGTGTATGGATAATTGGATATCATAACTCTTTATTAAAAGTATGTGTAAAAATATATTTTAATAAAATACATGTGAATAAAATTCAATAAATGTTATCTAGATTTTTAGCATATTTTATAAAGTTGCTTCAAAATTAAAATTAAAAATAAAGTAAATTTTAAGTGATGATAGGAGAAAGCCAGGAGAGAGAGAGAGAGAGAGAGAGAGAGAGAGAGAGAGAGAGAGAGAGAGAGAGAGAGAGAGAGAGAGAGCAGGATGCAAATTAACTTTCATCATGTCAAAAGTTACTACATTAGCTAGCAATACATAGAAAATTACTTAGCATGAAGTGTAACCCAGAAATTCATGGTTCATGAGTTCCTGTTAGCTTATAAAGCCCCACACTTCTTACTCCTTCGTACCTTTAGTCTCTCTCTCTCTCTCTCTTCTTTCTTGCAGAAGAAGAAGAAGAAGAAGAAGAAAAACCATCACTTCTCTACAATTGGTGAGCAACACTGACACACATTACATTACATTGCAAACAATCAAGACCAAATCTCTGGGCAAAGTCGTAAAATCATAATGCTGAAATGCATCTCTTTCAAATCCTCCACCTCTTCCTCTACAATCCCAAACCCCTCTCAAGGTAATTAACTCAACACACACATTAACCATTCTTTCTCATTTTTCTTTTCTTTTCAAACTGTTTTACTATCACTAACAAACACTGCGTTTCAGAGGGCACTCCCAGCATCTCTCGCGAGTACAACCTCGCCGTTCACACCACCTCCTACACCGAGATTCGCTCCAACGTCGAAGCCCAACTCCACCACCTTAACCCCAACCGCGACCGCGTCCAAGAAGCCCTAACCCTAATCCCCAAGCGCTTCACGCGCCTCATTTCAACGTTCTTTGACCACACCGAAACCGCCTTCGACCTCTGCCTCCACCTCCACCAATGCCTCCTCCGCGCGCGTGACCTCCACGCTCCCCTCCTCGATTTCTTCCAAACCCTAAACCCCACCGATCCCACCCAAAACGACT
The DNA here is from genome assembly GCA_007407185.1 of Glycine tomentella. Classification (NCBI taxonomy): domain Eukaryota; kingdom Viridiplantae; phylum Streptophyta; class Magnoliopsida; order Fabales; family Fabaceae; genus Glycine; species Glycine tomentella. The sequence continues at coordinate 380,789 of PYAF01001575.1, read as the reverse complement.
GCGTTCGCGCCCTCCGCCTCTTTCACCCCTTCCACGCCTTCCAAAACCCCATCCCTGACTCCCACACCTTCTCCGCCATCCGCTCCGACCTCTCCGCTCTCAAAACGCAGCTCGACCGCCGCGTCGCAAAATCGCTGTCGCGACTCCGCGTCTTCCGGCGCGCCGTCCGCGGCTCCGCCCTCTGCCTCGTCGCCGTCGCGGTTGCCGTGGTGGCCGCCACAGTTGCGCTCACCGTGCACGCCGTGGCCGCTCTGGCTGCGGCTGGTGCTGTGCCGGTCTGTGCCTTTGAGAAGAAGGAACTTGCAGAATTGAGGCAGCTTGATGCTGCTGCGAAGTGTGCTTACGTGTTGAGCAACGATCTCGCGACGATTGACGCGCTGGCATCGCGGCTGCATGCCGCGGTGGAGGGGGACAAGGTGCTGGTGAGGCTTGGGCTGGAGAGGGGGAATGAGAGGTACCTTGTGGAGGAAGTTATCAAGCAGCTGTGGAAGAGTCATAAGGGGTTTTTGGAACAGGTTGAGGATCTTGAGGAGCATATATTCCTCTGCTTTTATAATATTAACAAGGCTAGATTTTTAGTCCTTCAAGAGATTACCAGTAATCTGGTTTAGTTCTTGTTACTAACAACTAGTCTAGGTTTTTAAATTGTGAGTACGGTTGCATCTGCATTGCAGTTGGCGTGGCCAATGCACAAGGTTTTACATTGGGGTTGTAGCCATAGTTGCAGTTTTGTTGCAATCTTTGATATTGCAGAAAAGTACGGATAAATGTGACTGATGCTGCAAATTGCAGTTGCAGAGACTCGCAGACCGGTTTCTAAAACTTGGTCTGCAGGGTTTAAATTTAAATCAACAGCTGCAATTGCAGCCACATTTGTCCACAATATAAAGGTTTCTGCGGTTTTTGCACTGTGGCTGTAACTGCAATTTGAAACCTTGGGGATAGTGACACACTTTAGTACTCGGTTTTAATCATTACAGCTAATATTTTTATATGTTATAGAATCACTGCTAGTTCATGATGATACTACTTGTTTAGGCTAGCTAGCCATCAGTGTTAAAGGATACAAGATCTTGACCAATTTTTGGGCATTGCCACCTTGTGTTCGCTGTTCAATTCATTCATATTAGATAGCACCTTGCTACCTAGTAGCCATGCAATTTTGTAAATTTGGTTGTTCAGGTGTTGATGTCTGAGAAAGAAATTAGGGCTCTATTATATGACTAATGTTTGCAGGTCTAATTATTAATTATTGTGGAATCATGATGTACTTCCTAAAGTGAATGTAGACATGTGATGCTATCAATTGCTATTTACTTTGTTTTGCTTAAAATTTATGTCTACTATGGTAGCTTTTATGAGTTCCAATGAGTGATTATAGTCGTGTTATTATGCACTCTTCTTTTGTTGTTTTCTCATTTCAGAGTTTGTTTCTGTTCAATGATCCTTGGAAAGGTGTAGATTCCAGTCATGATGCAATTTAATCCAAATTGTTATTTAACATTTAAAATTTCAATTACCTCCTATGCTAGATTTCATATTGTTAGGGTTACAGTTTTCAGGATAATAAGGGTCATCTTGTACCAATACTGTTTTGAATATCCAAATCGAACTGTGTTTCAAATGTACGTGACAAAATAGTAGTAGATTGTAAATGTTGAAATGACATTATAGCCTGCATTCTTGGATCTTAAATAGATAAATAGATTGTGTTCAAAAGCAATTAGACTGTGTCCAAATCTATTTTAAACTACTCTTCAGATATTATTAAGAAATGTGATCATGAGATCTTGGAATGGTTGGTGTGGTCTCGTTTGTGAAGCATGAACATGTGAGCCTGGGGCAAGGGATGAACGAGTGCAAATCTTATTAGGGATTTGAGGTAAATCTTATTTCCCTACTGATACAGTCAATACATTATATTCATGAAAATAATGAATGAAATTGGCCTAGAATTTCAAGTGTGTTTTACTAAAGGTTGTACAAGCATTGCAAATATTTTAAAAAAGAATTAGAAAATGAGACAGTGTGAGTCTGAAATTTTGAGGATAAAATTATGTGACTCCATCAAGGAGTGATGCTTCCCCCCTGCCTTGCCTTAAGGACAAGTTCTTCAGTGGTGGTGCCTATTATCTCGTTAGCCCGTTTCAGCCCAACGCATTGATACCGGCCCATGATATCCTGAATTCCAAGGAAAGCTTCCGGTCAACTAAAATTTCTTAATATTCACAGCAACATGTTTTCTTAGCTAAACAACAATGAAAATAATCTCTCCTACATCATGTATCAGCATATTTACTGAAGATACTACCTCACCAACCAAAAAGATGTCCAAAGTTCTTATTATCATTTAACGCACACATGCAAATATAAAGAAGAGTTTTACTCCTATATTATCAACTTGTAACATCTTATTATATGTATCGATGACTAATTTTTGTCGGGGAATTTGACTGATTATTTTTAGTGAAATTCTTTTTTTTTCAAACACGTTTTTTTTCATCCACAAGACTTGAATTTAAGGCCTTATTTAAAGGAATTGAGTTTAATATCACTTAGATCAACAACTTATTAACGTCAACTTGTAATTAACAATCATTTTAGGTGACTTTTGAAATAATAATTATAAAAATTAATAAATTCATTATACATGCTAACATGTGGATGACAGTGGAAATGCATTCTAATTAAATTTTACAGTAAAATCTATAAAATGGACATAACTTGTGCAACAGAACAAATAAAATGATTTGTCCAATTGGCAAAAAACAGGCCTTCAAATTTACGAACTTAGTGACAACTTGAAGTATCAAACAAGTCATGGAAGTGTTGTCATATTATATACTTAACCAAAGACATGGTCACTTTAGAAGGGAATCTCACCTTGGTGACAATTCCGAACTTCTCTAATTTCTGAACTGCATCATCCACGTCAAAATTACAGCTCTCTCCAAACTCTTCTCTGATTAGCTCCTCGCACCATTGATCGAGTTCCTGATACACATGTCCATATATAGCTTATATGAAAGAGTAGATGTGACAAACTTGTCCTTACCGTAAGTTAGAATTGCAAAATTATAAAGGAAACAATATTTGCTAAATTGATATTGATGTACATACTTGTCTATTAGCTTTTCCCTGCTCCATCAGAATGAAAAATGATATTATTACCTCTTTAACCTGCACATAAAGAATTTAAGATTAATGTGACTTTTAGATGTGTTGGTTGGTGCATAGCTACATACAGGAAAATCTGGCCTAAAACTTAAAACGGGTAGCAGTTGATCTTCAAACTATAGATCATTGCATATGAATAAACACAAAATAATTGTTGATACATATATTAAGTTTTCAATTACATTTTGTAAATATACAAATACTTTTCATTTACAGTTCATTCCATTAGAACCGGCAAGCCCTATCTTGTTTTCATATAATGGCAAAACAAGTTAACAAAAATTATCACTACTAATTATTGGAAATAATTAAAAAAAATTGTAATGACACAAAGCATTGTTGGAGTTTTTCTTTAAACTCCATGGACTATGAATAAGAGGTGGTTAACAATTCAAAATAATAACTACTCCTAACCGCTCTTGGGAAAGGTTAGAAAAATAATTACTCCCAACCGCTCTGATAACCAACGGTTACGATGATTCATCGCCAAGAGTCGCGATGGTTTACCGGCAACTCTTCACCAGGGTTGTTTGTTGTTTATAAATAGACACAGAGACTATCAGAAAATACATAGAGGAAGTAGAAAAAACTAATAGAGTTTTGATAGTCAATCTTTTCTGATATTCTCGCTTAGACATTAGTGCATTTTCATATCACATAATTCTTCACTCTTTGTGAGTGGTTCCTCAAGCATTAGCTTTGTTCGTTTGGGCTGTTGATTTGAAGTGTCATTAATCTTCAAACGTTGATCCGTTTTATCCTGGGAGACAATTGTTCATCAATCTTTGGCATCAATTGGAGGGAACAAATTGTCTTAAGGAGACAACATTGTTGGACTCGGATCCTTTCATCTCTTTGCATCTGTGTATGATTCATACTTATCATACAGGTTCTATTTAATTTGTTTTTTGTACTGTTGTAGTAGATTATATTGTTCCTCTTAATTACTCAGATTCTGACCCTTGTACAATTGGATATATTCCAATTCTAAATTAACTAACAGATCTAACAAGCATATCAGGCTAGCTAGCACTTACTTCCTGTTGAATGACATCATCACATAAATGGAGAAGTGTACCCTTTCCACTGTCCAGTTGTTTGTCATACATTGACCTTGTAATCAAATTTTGGTATTGGACCAAGTTTTGTTGGAACCTATGAGAAGTTAAATATTAGATTCCACATTGGATACATAGATTCATTAAACACAAACTTGTGGAATGTTTGACCTTACATATAGGGACTATTTCTACTGTTGATACCAGGGTCAAACTTCGCAAAATATATAATATTCAGTATGCATGATCATTAGGATAATATAACATGATTCAAAAGATTGATTGATAAAATTTAACTTCTGCAAAAAGTAATTGAAGGTGTCATTTTATCAAATTTGACATCTGATCTGACCAAGAATCTTTCAAGTTCCAAAAAATACATGATCTGGTTAACTTCTCAATGTTAACCACCATCTTTGAATGCCAATGTAAAGAGGATCAAATTGTAGAGTTAGTTAATGCAATGCAGGGGAAAAACTTAAACTGATAGATGCAAAGCATATATTTCCAAGGAAAAGAAGCAGTTAACATGCTTACGTGAAGTATATCTTGGCCAAATATCCAAGTACTGTAGAGAGAACGGCACCAATGACCCTCAAATCAGCTGTATCCACATGAAGAGAACTAGCTACAGCAACCTGTGAAGTAAAACATATTAAATGCATTAGTATAAGATGGCGAAGAACAAGAACACTGGTAGAAAAACTCAAACTTGTGTAATTGAAAAACTAACCAGCCCAACCATTGCAGATGCAAGAAACTTGACCCAATCCTTTGGAGTCAATCCAGGATTTTTCTTTTCAGGCTGTTAAGTAAAAATTTGTGACCAGGTAGTCACTTATGGTCATCGGGGGAAAAGGGTAATTAGGTAATAACTCAAACATTAGAATGTTTCCTAAATGAGGTAACTCACAAGAACTATTTCCATATCAGCCATTGGAATGTTCTTGAAATGCTTCACAAAAATTCCTCTTTCTTTTTTTGAATTGGAGCTAGCTGGCCTGAAGAAACAATTTCCTTAGACTTCAGTAGAATACAATTACTCATGGATTTTCTACAGCATACTTATTTAATCCCAATCCAAGCATTACTTACATGAATCGAAACCCTCTGAAGATAATTCAAATTCCTTATTTTTCTTGACTTATATGAGATTTTTCAGAATAGCCTTTTTAGTATTTCTTTAGAAGATAAACAAGTTTATAATTATCAGTCCTTTCTTAAATGGAAGAATTTTATTCTAACAAACTAGCATGCATAGAGATCAAATACAAGAAAAGGCTGATAATTATAAAAGAGATTTTTTCAGAACAGCCATTTTAGTATTTCTTTAGAAGATAAACAAACAGGTTTATAATTATCACTCTATTCTTTAATGAAAGAATTTTATTATAACAAACTAGCATGGTAGAGATTAGCCATACAATGGAGCACTACCTGTACACAACAATAATCCTATCAAATGTAGGTTCTTGGATTGTGTTCTTGTTCAGCAAACTACCAAAACTGGAAATTAGCAAACAATTTCATGAGCGACAAGACATTCAGACATTCAATATTTATACAGTTTACATGCATGAGATCAGCAGTTTTGGTGAGATAAAACAGCATGCATTTATCAGACGAATGAGCAGTTGGATTTCTAGATGGAACATTGAGCTTTAATAAATAAGAATCATTTTCTGAATCTGCAAAAATCTATATTCAAACTTTCTACAGGTGGACTACTAGTTTGCAAATGTTCATTTTTAAATTTTTTTTCCAGGGTCATACTGCTGTAATTGTGATGATTCCAGAGTAATTAACCTTTATTTCACAGTAGTCAAATGGTGATAATTTAAATCTTTGATTAAAGGGAAACTGCTAACATCAGGATTTACATTTCACAAGTCTTGCAGAATGTATCAAAGTGAGTGGTGAATGCTATTTCAGGAAGAATGCTTATGCAAATGAAGTATGAAAAGTCTCACTCCAGAAAGAAAAGAAAATAACAGCAGCAGCTGAAGCTACACCACCACCACACACCCACACACTGATTCAACAAGACCTTATTGGCATTTTTTCAAGACGTATCCGTTCATATACATCATCGTCCTTCTTGGGATCCTTCCTACGATGCCTTTTTGCCCTTCTGGATAAAAACTTTTCCAACCTACAAGCACCATGGGTTAAAGTTTTCTGCAGAAAAGCCTACGAAACATGTTACACAGGTAAGTAGCCATTATATAGATTCCTTGGTTAGGCCTTTCTCTGTGAAGACAGGAATGATGATACTGAATATATCATTCAAACATTTACAGAAATCATGACTTGCCATAATGGATTCTTCGTTAACATCAATTAAAAAAAAAAATCAATTCCCAGTGTGAGTGTTCCTTACCTGGTTATTCTTAATATATATGACCAAAAACGTGCTATGAGCATGTCCACTTTCTCCATGACAAAGTAATCGGTCGTTCGATCAATTCCAACGCCACGCCGAAAAATAATATACTAAAATAACAGGATGTGTTAGTTTGCCACTTCACAACAACTCATCAACATTTAAAGCACATTTAATCTAAATTAATTGAAGTCGACGAAAGATGAATTCAATAATAAATGCGAGGAAGTTGAAAAAAAGAAGAGAAAAAAAAACTAAAAAATGACTATCTGAAACATATAGATAATAATGGGTATAATTCTCCACCAAATTTATAGTTTTGATCTATCTCTACCTCTCTTTGTGTCGAGCTCTTAATAACAAACTCTTGCTCTTAAAGGAGCATCCAGTGGTCGTCTCATTATGTACCAAAACTACCTCAATCTATGCTCTCTCATATTTTCATTCACCGGTACTACTGCTACCTTTCGTCAAATATCTTCATTTCTTACCTTATCCATCTTCGTATAATCACACATACATTTTAACTTCATCATTTCTGCTATCCCTATTTTATGCTCATGTTGCTTATGTGTTGGCCAACATTCAACTCCATATAACATTGTAAGTCTTACAGCTGTTCTATAGAATTTTTCTTTCAGCTTAAGGGAAATTTTGCGGTCACACAAAATCTAGATGCACTCCGCCATTTCATCCACCCTGCTCCGATTCTATGATTTACATCCTTATCAATCTCTTCACCTTTTCCAAGTATCTAAAAACATCTTTTTTTATACTTCTTGACCAAGTAGATGCACGAAATCTTGATTACCATCTCTTACTAGTGAAAACTCGCACTTCATATACTCTGTCTTGCTCTGGCTTATCGTGAATCCTTTAGAGTCCGCAGTGTTTCTCCACAATTCAAGTTTCCTATTAACACTATCTTTAATCTCATCAATAAGCACAATATCATTTGCAAATAGCGATAAGGACTAAGCCGAACTTTGATGTACACCTACTGTAATAGGAAAATCCATTGATGTTTCATTACAAACTTTCACACGTATGTTATTCCCATCATACATATCCTTGATTGCATTAACATACTTTAATACTACTTTTTTTTTTCAAGAGTCCACCATAAAACTTTTCTTAGGACCCTATCATATGTTTTCTCAAGATCTATGAACACTATATATAAGTCTTTCTTCTTTTCTCGATATCTTTCCATTAATTGTCGCATCAAAAATAGCTTCCATGGAACATCTTCCTGACATAATCCAAATTGATTTACAGAAATTTTGGTCTCTCTCCTCAAGCGATGTTCAATAACTCTCTCCCACAACTTCATAGTATGTCTCATGAGCTTAATGCCTCTATAATTAAAACAATTCCGGATATCTCTCTTGTTTTTGTAAATAGGCACAAACATATTTTTTCTCCAAACATCAGACATCTTATTTGTTTGAAGAATCTTATTAAAAAGATTGGTCAACCATTTTATTGTCACATCTCCAAGGCTTCTCCACACTTCAATAGGATATCATCGGATCCAAAAGTTTTATTATTCTTCATCATCTTTAAAACCTCTTTAACTTAATTCTGCGCACAAATCTTCTATTCAAATCATCATAAGCATCCTCCAAGTCCACCTCACTTTTATCACCATCCCATTAAAAAATTTGTTAAAGTAGTTTAGTCATTTTTCATTTACATTTTCATCTCTTAACAAAAGTTTTTTATTTTCATTCTTGATGTATCTAACTTGGGTGAGGTTTTTACTCTTCTTATCACTCATTTTTGCAAGTTTGTATATACTTTTTTCACCATCCTTATTCCCAAGATTTTTATACAAATCAGTAAAAACTTTGCCTCTATCTTCCCGCACTGCTTTCTTTGCATTTTTTTCACTACGCTAAACTTTTGCAAGTTTTCATCATTGGGACTTTTATGCAAAGATTTAAAGCATTTATTCTTTTGTTTAATCATTGCCACTTTACGAATAGACTAAAATCGAGTTAAAAAAAATCTGATTGTTGTGTCAATCATTGCAGGTCCATCCAGCTTGTTTCAGTTAATTAAAAGTTATTCTGATGCAACAAAATAAAAATGCACAAGTCTCTAGTGTGTATGCATGAATGTGTGTTTGGTTTAACACATCTCATTCAACCTCCAACTGCCAAACAAACACAAGAACTTCCTAACAAAAACTAAAATAATGAACACTGCAGCATCATAAGTTCCTTGGTGGATCAGTAACCCTAGTGCTAAAATTTAAAGGCTTACCTTATCATAAGAATCTGGAAGGTTATCTTGAGGATGTGCTTCAAAATAGTTTTTCAAAAGAACCTTGTCAAGCTACATTCAGCAGAACATAGAGATCAACAACTGATAACAGCACAATCAAGCATCTAAAGTGACCTATGCTATTAAAGGCACATATATTATGTATGTATATAATGAGTTACAAGACGGAAACATGGTTGCTAACCTTAGATTCATTTACTGTAATGGGAAGATTTAGAAGATACTGTCCAGAAAGTGCAATATCAATCTCTTCTTGAGTTGCAATCTTGAAGTTGCTTTTTTTCATGACCTGAATAAAGAATGAAATCATTTTCAGATACCATTAGAAACACAAACAAATATTTAAAATGTTGTAGTGGTATAGTGCTACTTCTTTCAATCAGTCCCTGGATATTTATTTATTCTAAATCTTATTCACCATTTACATCTTGGCTAAGAAACCTGGACACTTCTAAATAGTGGCTGTGTAGTGTCATAGCCATTTCAGATATGTATCCATGTTGACACTTCAAATGCTTTTAATTGTATTTGTACAATTTTTGTACTTTTTATTTTTAAACTTTTACACCAATAGTGACTACAATAAGTAGACTTTACTTTTGGTATTTTATTATGTTTATGATGAATTGGGCTCATTTTTGAGACATGATTCTTTCTTGTAATTTAATTTTTTATTTTAAATTAAACTTTAGATTAATTATATATATTTTATTATAGCCATGTTGTTTCTTATAAATTTTATGTTTACTCCACAAACTAAAGCGTTTAACCACTTTACTTGTCTCACATAAAAGAGTAAGCCAATTAACCTTTTCATTCTAATAACATAACACTGAAGATCACTCAAGCCCTATACTTCCTGACCCTTTAATTCTTGGACAAGGCTAAATTATTATTCAGTTAATCTTTTATTTAAAGGAAGTTTCATCCTTTGAGGCAGGGGCGAGAAATGAAGGATTTTTAAAATAATTAAATTAAAAGAAAAGTTTGGTAGCTTCTATTTGACTGTCATACCATGATATACAGAATAAAGTTGTAAATCTATTGATAACACATTTTATATACAATAATCATTATCAAGATAAATTATATAAGTTGATTTAATTTCTCTATTAAATCATCATTGTTATAGGTTATTTTGTTCCAATATAACTGTAAACAATGGAAATTCACGAAGTCTCCAAAATACCTCAAATAGGTAAGTCAAGAAATTCTGCTCAAGAACATCAATTTCTTCACGAGGTAACTTTTGCTGTTCCAACTTCTGAGCCCCAGACACAGGATCAAAGAGAGAATAGAGTTGCTTAAGGCACAAAAAAAGAAAAAAAAAAATCAGGCTCTAACCACATCACTAAGCTATTTGTATCACAAAATGGTGAAGAAAAAAGAATACCATCATGTCCTCAAACTGTAGAAGGTACCAAGCTCGAATGGTGTAATCTATTCTCTTGCAGAGCTTCAAAAATTCAACTCGGTCAGCACTATGTTCTGCACATAGTACCCAAACGACTCAAGTCTACAAAGAAAATAGCAGCTTTGGAAGAGGGTGTGGGTGTGGGTGTGGGGAGAAAGCTGTTTCTATGTGATTTCATCTAAATCAAAACTACAAAATTCTATCACCATAACTGCACAAAATCATAAATAAGAATTTAATTAGATTGCACCTAAAGATTTATATTGTTATCCAATCATGGATTGTCATCTTTGATATAGTTGTCAACTTTTGTAGTAAGTCCCAAGTACAGAATTGTACATAACTGTCAAAATTAATTGACGTTAAGTAAATTTGTTCAACAAATTTCGAATATAAAAGGAAAAAATACTGAAAGTTAGTTAATCTACTAATTTCAAAATTAAAATCTATTTTTTTTTTTTCAATTTATCATTCATTGAAACTTAGTATTAGAAATGAAAAGAAAGTCATTTTGAGACCAACTAAAGATGAGATTTTTTCTGATATTATGTCAGATTTTATCTTAAAATAAATTAGCATTAAGTAAAATTACTTAACAGATATGTAAGTTGCACCCGAAGAAGAATTGAGACAAGACTATATGAGACTTCCCAACATGTGCATGAGAGAAACAAAAAGTTTCAGAAAAACATACTAATAAGGTTGGCCAATGTCATGATGAGCTGAGGCTTCAAAACTGGAATAACCGATTCACGCTCTATCCGAATCACTTCCTTCTTCTTCTCGCTGCCCATTTCTTCCAAACCCGAATGTGCCATTTTTTGTATTCAACCCACCAAACTAGTCCCAAAGATTGAAATACGAATCAACGGGTGCTCAAAGGAACCTTAACTTATATGAGACACGTTCTAAAGGATCTGTGAAAGACGAAACAAAGTGTTTCTTGGAAACACATTATGGAATAAGATTCATGCTTCGCAAACTAGGCATAAGATGCTTCATGGTGATGCAACAACCACACGTGCACATAAACCAAAAAAAACAATCAATTTAAGAATAAAATAGAAATTAAAAAAGTAAGTTCTTGTTTAAGTGATGAAATTAACTACCACCGGCGTGTTGGTCGGTCACATATGACATAAACAACGTTGTTTAGAAAACACACTCAGATGTTCGGTTTCTTCGGAAGGGGAATTCACGTGCATGGCCAAGCAATTGTTCATACGTTCAGAAAAAGTGAAATTATTATGGTGCGTACGTGTGAAATTGATTTATTCAAACTTTCTTCTATATTCTCAAAATAGATTCATTGATGTTTCATAGTATTTTTCCTTTGTCCATTTTCTATTACTATTTACTTAAATGTTCAGTGTGAAAAGCACAATAGAGACAGAGCATTATATCAAGTGAAAAAGGTGAAAAAGAAAAGTATACGTGTTTGCTTTTCATTAAATTTCTCTCTAAATCGATATAAATTGTTGAGTGAAAAACTATACGTGTTAATTTCATATTAAATTTCTCCCCTAAAATTAATTTTTTGGGGTAGTGATTTTTAATAGAAAATTTATATTTTTTTTCTTAAATATGCCACTTTTAAATTTAACAACTGACTTTTTATGATTAGATAACTTTTAACAAAATCTTGTAATTTTTTCAGTTTAATTTTTATACATGTAAAGTGAGTTAGCACATCTGGATTATAATTGAAAGTGGTTTAACTTCTTTTAAGTGTGGTGATGTTTACTTTAGAATGTAAATCTAACTATGATGTTTAATAACTAAAAAATAATTAAAAGTATCATTAAAGATATGCACAACTATAACAAACTCCGAATTAACTAAAATCTGAACTATTGATTAGAAAATTAGCTGGTATAACCATACTTTATTCTTTAAAATACACCATATTCACTATGAAAGAAAATATCATTGGTTGGTAGGTGGAGGTGAGAGAATGAGATAAGAAAATAAAAGCAGAAAAAGAGAGACAAAAGAAGTACCCACAAAGAGAAGTTATGCTCATAAAAAGTATATAGAGTTGCGTTACAAGTTGTAGATTTATATTCTTTTGTTTAGAAAATTAGCTTACATATTCATTATCAAAACTTATAAGTTTGGTATTATAGACTCGTAATCTGTTATGACAAATTTTTTTTAAAAAAATCAATAAAGAGATAAAGACAGACTAATTTTTATTAAATGGGAGCTTCCAACTCTTAATTTCAGAATCAGTCGAAGAATCATTAACCTCCTACAATATATTCACTCCCTTCTCCAAACTCTCTGACGTATTTATAATTATCCTTCTAACTGTTAACTAACGTTATGACTAACTATTAATTTTACTATCTTACTAACAATTTTCTTAGAGTACCCACTTCCTCATCTTTTATTCTATTGTAAAAGAACATAAATAACACAATTTCCATTAAATTTAACAAAATTGTGAGAGAAAAAAAAAAACTTTATTTTGTTACGAAAGTTAACCCATTGTTTGTTACGAAATTTAAATATCATTCACATAAACGCTATCCGTTTTATAGAGTATGCCAAGAAGAGGACTCCCGTCAATGTCAAGCTCAAGCAAGACAAAAGAAATGGATCATTTATTTGGCAGACGACGATAAATCAGGTTCACTATTTTGTTTCACATTTCTCACACCAAATACACGTTTTCATAAAAATTTGGAAATCAACATTTTTTTATTGCAGAATTCAACATTATTTAACCTTCTAAAACCTTTTTTTATAAGCACCCAACATTTTACGAAATCTCTCAAACGACTACAAATACCTACACAAAAGTCAAGTGTCATTCCTTTGATTTTTTATGACCCAAGACAACAACAATGGCATTTAACATTAGAATCCGTTACTAACCACTAGACAAATTTAACACTTTCTCTGACATGATTTTAAGATTGTCAATTTAATTTAATTTACATTTTAATTTTTTATTATTAATAACTTTTTTTGAGGTAAAACAACCGATTTGAATATCACACCCGATTGGCTTGCACCTCCAACAAAACAAAACGTGCACCGTTTTTTAAAAGTAATAAATACAATAAATGTATAACTTTAAAATCAAGGCCTAGATATTTTTTTAGATCACCGAAATATTAACACATTATAACTATCAATTTTCCTGATGACTAATTTCCACCCAAAAAACCTAACTAATCACTTTTAGTGAAATTTTTTCTTCCAATCACGTTTTTTCTATCACAAAACTTAAACTCGAGACATTGTTTAAGAAGACCAAATCCAATTATACTCAAATCAAATACTTGTTGGTAAGGCCTAGATACTTCTACCCTGAGAGGCTTTATATATATATATATATATATATAGAGAGAGAGAGAGAGAGAGAGAGTTTTTAGTGGTACTATTTCTTAAATTAACGAGTTACAGTGCCCATTTGTAACGACCTCTAACACTAAGCTTCACTCATCAAAGATTGACCACGAAACCCAGTTATACTTCACACAAATAACATTTAAAAAAAAAAAAAAAAAAAAAAAAAAAAAAAAAAAAAAAAAAAAAAAAAAAAAAAAAAAAAAAAAAAAAAAAAAAAAAAAAAAAAAAAAAAAAAAAAAAAAAAAAAAAAAAAAAAAAAAAAAAAAAAAAAAAAAAAAAAAAAAAAAAAAAAAAAAAAAAAAAAAAAAACAAACAAACTATCATCACTAAGGGCAACCTAAATGAATAGTCATGATTAGACTTCGGAGTCCTATTGACTCAGGAAACCCATCTATGCTTATCTCTAGATGTTAACAATACAAGGTTATGCTCATGTACTAGAACCTTATTTGGTTGCTACTGTCAACCATACCCAACGAGAAAAACATTTTAGCATTTGAATATATGACCAAAACTATGAAAAAAGAACCCAGAATAAAGGTAACTCAAAACTCAAAAAGTGGCACCAGCCCCCAGCATTTCTTATCTTCCAAAATTATTAAAGAATGTCTCTCTAGATGCAAAGGAAAAAATAATAAATAATAAAATATGTAACTTGCCTAATAACCTGAAATTCTTGAAGCTTATCTTAACCACTTGGTTTCTTTCCTGCCATCTAATATCTAGATATGTACATGGTGTTGAGTTGGCCTCGGTATAGGTATGTACAGAAACCTCTCTCTCTCATCTCAGGGTATGTATGCCCCAGCTTCTGTGGATCTTGCTTAAGTCAAAATTCTATCACATGGACAAATATGCATTTCTTCTCACTGTCTTACAGACAAGATTACCTCGCTAATATTGGGTAAAACGTTCATTACCGGTTCCATGACCTTAAGTATGGCTTTCCCATTTGATCATGTATTGAAGAATTCGGACGTGGCAAGCTCATCCATGCCATATCATCAGGCACCAGGCCACTAGATGCTTCACGTCCGGTGAAGTAATCTAATGGATGAGAAGCCGGTGGTGCAACCGTGTTCACCCTTGGTGTACCTGCATCTACTAATCCATAAGTTCTGGGTGCAAGAAACTGGTCAGTATTTCTAACTGAATCATAAGGGCTACCTGAATGCAATTGGTCACACTCTGACAGAATACTAAATAAACTCTGATCAGAGCTTGTTCCAGTGCCAAGACTTTGATTTGAAAGACCACCACCATCAGATCCATTCCAGCCACCACCACGAACTTGATGATCAGCAGGAAACCAATGATGACCAATAAAATCTCCAGTATTTAAGTGAGATTGGGAAGGCACTGGTATGCGAGCATTATTAGCAGCCCAATCAGTCATATTTACTGCAGCCAAAGGATCTTGCCTGGGGATCAATGGATCTTGCCTGGGGATCAAAGGATCTTGCCTGGGGATTAAATACCTTCCTACATCCGAATAAATATTCTCCGATATGTTTTCTGGCAAGTAAACCTCAGTAGCTCTCCTTCGCCCCTGGTCCAATGTCAGTGACGATTGCAATGGCTCCTTGAAATGACTGGAAAATTGGCCACCCCCCATCATAACATTGTTTGAAGTTTGGAAATCTAACTCAGCTCCTTTCTGATCATGATGATAAGGTAACAACCCCTCTCCTTTGAAGAGTGATTGAAGTAAGAGACTTCGATCCTGGCTTTGGTATGAACTGAAGGTTCCATTATCTAATTGCCTACTTAACAACTCTTTGCCTGTCTCTTCTCGACGCAAATCAGCTTCAAGATCAATCATACGAGTTGGCTGCTCTTGACTGACTTGAGGATTAGCCAGTGATAACCCACTGGCTGCATACTCGTGGGTCACAGCAGAATCATAGTATGAATGTGGCATTTCAACTCCTTGCCAGACATCACCACTGGAAGTGAAAGGTGCTTCTTCATCAATAGAAACATCCCGAGTGTTCATATTCCTTGAATACTCATCTTTATTCGATGAAGTATTATTTGATTTTGATAAAAGATTCTTTTCTGAATCCACACTCATTTGGTTGAACTCATGATCACCACTACCCAATGAAGTATTATTTGTTGATTTTGATAAAAGAATATTCTTTTCTGAATCCACACTCATTTGGTTGAACTCATTATCACCACTAACATAAGAATTGTGCTGGAACTGGTTCTCGGGGGACCTAGAAATAGAATCATCATCATCTTTCAAATCAGGCTGGTCACTCAGACCTCCATCCTTCCCCTGATCCTGAAGCTCATCACACGAGTTGCCATTATCCTCACCCTGATCCTGAAGTTCGCTCCCTGAGATCACATTATCATCATTCTGATCCTGAAGCTCACCTTCTGAACTCATGTTATCCTCATTCTGATTCTTCAGCGTGTCCCCTAAGCTAATGTTGTCCTCATCCAGATCCTGAAGTTCACTCCCTGAGCTAATGTTGTCCTCATCCTGATCCTGAAGTTCACTTCCTGAGTTCACCTCATCTTGATCCTGAAGTTCACTCCCCGAGTTCACATCATCATGATCCTTAAGTTCACTCCCCGAGTCCACATAATCATGATCCTTAAGTTCACTCCCCGAGTTCACATCATCGTGATCCTTAAGTTCACTCGCTGTGTTCACTCCCTGTTTTCAAATTATAGTTGGACATATCTTAAGTGACAGAGTATTATGAAGAAATGCTTAAGATACGGAGCCAACTGATCAAGGGTCTTCTAGGAATTTGAAAAACTGATACAAGATATGTAATTCAATCCTAGGAAATTATAGAAGAGTAGAAGACCTTAATAAGGAAACACAACTACAAACCTCTATGAGAGGAATTGATTTATCCTTCATCTCTGCCACCAAAGAATTTCTCACGGCATGTCTCTGTATCTGTCCCTCTCTCCAATTTACAAATGCAACAGGGAGGTCTTTGTTTACTAATAGCAACCTATGCAAATGAAATATATTCAAGTGAGAAAAAATGAACAAAATTTTAAAAATGCATCTGTTCAATGACATGTTGGCATAGAAAGATAGCACTGTGAACATCTAACTAACCAATGCTCCTGCAACTTCTTATGTTCTTCTTTGACAAATATATTGTATGGTTGCACATGAATTTTTTCAAGGTTACCCAAAACACGGTTAAGGGACCTAGATTGGATGCTTTTACCAGACTGCTTCATATTCTTAACAAGCTCATGCTGCTGCCTACTAATCTGAAACGCATAAAGGAAACAATTAGCAAATGCCCTAACAAAATTAACATATTCATGGTAAAGATAAATTTTTAGCTGGGTTTTCGTCACCTTGAAGGAAAAAATATCTTTAAAAATACTTCTTTTATGTTGTTATTATTAAATCGATATAACTATATTCAATAGAATTAGTAACACCATGTTAAAAGCTCTAACCACAACAATTTTAAAGGAAACTAAAAAAATAGCAGTTTGACTTCGAAGGAAAAAATAATTCAGCTGAAGTCTAAAGTCTAAATATTTACAAGTTTCAATGCAATACTTAATTTCACATAATTGAGAAACTATCATTATCCCTCTAATTATTGACATCAAAGAGATAACTAATCCAGCTACAACGCTGTTTCTCTGCCAATTCAGTATCACTCAAATAAATAAATAATAAAAGTGGAGAGACTAGCCTTGATACATGACATGTATTTATCACTATCACTAGAATGAATGCTACGCTTAGGCAGTTTGTCTCCTGTCTTGGGCTTTTCTGCCACATTAGGCATGTTGTCCAAAGAATCCATCAAATTTCTGGATTTACCTTTAACAATGCACTTTTCAAGCACCCTGCCAAACATTATTTCTTAATCACTTACATTAAGTATTAAAAAAGTAAAGGTAGATTTAAAATGAGAAGTAAAGAAAGCTTAAAACACATGTATACATACAGCAGGAGATATAAATCAAAATAATGCCAAATAAAAGATACAATTAAAAGGAAAATAAATACAAAACCAATTTTGTCCCTAAATGACCTGGTTCCATATTACAGTTACCGGTCAGGTACTAGTTATGTGATCACAACAAAACAGGGACCAAAACTTCAATGTGAGAAGTTGCATGTATTATTGATTACATTGTAGATCAGTGTACACTGGAAATATTCACTAATAATTCCTTAGTGATTTTCTAAACATCTAGGGTGATCTAAAGTAGGTGACCTTAAGTATAAAGTGAGATGCTTTATTCAATATTAACATCATTCATCAGTCCAACACAAATAGTAAAAGAAGCAATATAACAGGACTAGGAACTTTAGCATTGTTGGCTGATGTTCCACGTCTTTAGGTACCGTACAATATAATAGCAATGATGGGGAACAAAAGCAGGTTTAAAAAAAGAGAATATGTCAATGACAAAACAATAGTAATAACAACGACCATGAACAATAACTCATTAATGGTGATGATATTGAACTAGTTATACAGATGGCACTAAACTGTAAAATGTGAAAAATTATCACCTGTTTGGATGGCATTAGCAATCAATTTTAAAATGTGGAAAATATATTGCCTGGGAAGTTCACTAATTCAAGAAGAAATTACAGTAATCCTATTTAGCAATCTTGACACATATACAGATATCTTAAATTTCTATTTCACAGCTTTACCAGAAAGATCTTCTACTCTGCTTAAGAGATGGCAAATGGAAGCATTGATAAACCAATATCACTAAAATCATAAAATATTTCAAATTCGCGAAGTTAGTGGTTCGATTTTGACAGATATTGCGTGGTTAAGAGACCCTGCAACTGCAAGTACTAAATATTGTTGATTACAAATTAATTAGGCACCTTCTTTGAAGTTTGTCGTTTTTTCTCAGTGAGGAAATTTGGTTGTCGCTACTACATGCTTTCTCCTCTGCATCCCAGGAGCATGAATCAGATGTCCCTGTAACATTCCCATCATGACCATAGACTCTAGATTCAATCACTTTTGAGGGCATTCTTTTCTCTACATGCTTTGACCTGTGTAATCCAACAACCATATGGCATTAATGATTATGACTAGAAAGTGGAAAAAGCAAAAGGAGCAGAAACTCATAAATTTCAAGTTCAATAATCACTGAGTACCCAACAAAAGATCACATGTAGCTTGCATTGCTGTAACAGAAGTACTTACATATCAACAAAAACTACAACTATTTGATAACAGTAGCACTCATCATAATCACACACACAACCATAAATTAATATTTAAAACGGATACATCAACAAGAGAAGTGAATCAATATTAACTGCAAGTTAGTATTTTAACAAGTCAACTGTCGTCCATTTGGCATCCAAAAATAAAATCGGTCCAATTTGTTTCACCAACAGTTATCAAAGGATTTCATTTTGAGTACCAAATAAAAGTTTAATATCAAAATTGAAACAAAAACAGTGATGCTTAAATAATTCAATAACTTTTTATCGGTAGACATACAAAACAGATAATGCACATTAACAGACTCATCATCTACTGATGAAGACAGTGGTGAAGCAGAGAATATGTAGGGAAAGTCCCATTTGATCAGATACATCAGAGAAAAGATTTTCGGGATTTTACCATCTCCAATTAGAAGTAACATGACATCTTAAACTATTCAAAATAATCATATGAAAGATAATATGCATTCACCCAGTTTGTGCAACAGTGAGCTATTGAAAACACAGCAAAGAAGGTATCCTTTTAATAATAGTAACTATGGAATATGTCCTGTCCTAATTTTGAATGTGGTCAGGTGTGTAGTGTATGTAGATTGCAATACACGGAAAGTAAGTGACAACCTCCATATCTTTTGCACAATCTCCTTTTCTGGATCTTTACAGCTTTGCCAGCTCTTCTTCAACTTAGATAGAAATCTTATCATACTGCAAAATAGAAGAATTACAATACTGTATTAAATACCATGCCAAAAAGATACATGTTGAGGATGTATAATGGCTTACTCATTGTGATAATTATGTATGTGTGAGTAGTATTCTTTCCTCTCAGTCTTAAGATGCTGTTCCTGATCAACAATCATATCTGGATGAAGACCACCTAAACAAAGCGAAGCACCCCTGCAAATATATATTTTAAGACATTTGTGACTCTGAAAAAGAAGATTTTCATGAATGATTAGCAAACTAAACAAATACCTTTACATGTCTTAATGATATTTTGCTCACAAAATAGGCAAATCAAAAGGATCTTATTGAGATTGCAATATGATATTGCCATAACCAAAGAGTATTGATAAACAATCACTACCCAAATGAGCATATAGATGGTTGTCAAATGAACGGAAATGAAAAAATATAAGCATAGGAACTATGCAGAACAAAACAGAATTTCAACCAAACAAAACCCCTTCAACTTCAAGTTACAAAATTGAGAAAATTGTCTGCAGCAAAAGGAAGACCATAGAAAACTGGTCAATATGCAGTAAGATATGATAAAATCTAGATTGAATTTCAAAAGTAAGCACCAAACAGAATTTAAGGCTGAAATATGCAATTGGTAATGCTGGTAAATTCAACCCAAAGGCCAATAATAAAACCAATTACACAACATTACATCAATAACTAATCCACTCACTCATTGAAATTTAAAAGTAAGAAATTGTCACTGTAGCATGAATAGATAAACTGCAAAATACAGCAGGGTGAGCAGATAATTTGTCTAAAAAAAATACAAATAAAGAGATCTTACCATTTCGAGAAGGGATTTCCAAAGTTAAAGTTAATCCCGGCAAGTAGTTCTTCCACAACTTGATGTGGCTCAAAGCCACAAGGGAGAAAATTCATAAGAAGGTTTCTCTCATTTTCTGAAAGATGGGTCTTCCAAACCTGCCAATTGCCAAAAGTTCAATAGAAGATTATTTAGACACAATTCCTAAAAACGGACATACCCCAGTGCCTGGAGGCTCCTCACTATGCAAAGGTATGGGCGATAGTCATTGTACGCAACCTTACCCTTGCATATGCAAAGAGGTCATTTCCGGATTCAAACCCATGACCGTCCAGTCACCTAGGCACAGCTTCCTAGACAAAATAGAGTATATTTTCAACTGAAAACAATAGAAACATACCACAACATGATACTTACCTCATACGAAAGAACTTCACTTAAATTATCCAAGTCAAAAATTTCTTGAGGCACTGAAAACACATCTGCCAAGATTTTGTGATCATTAGAAACCAAATTGATAAATGGTTTCATTTGTCTCCAACTGATGCCAATCTGTTCCCGCTTAGCAACAACCTTTTTGTGATTATCATCCCACTCAACAGAGATGTGAGGTCTCATGTTCAAATCATTTTGAACTAATCCCAAATTCTTTCGTTTGATCCTGGGTTGCTCTCTAGAACCATAACCAGCAATGTTTGCACCATTTACTCGTTTTCTCCTCTGATCAGCAGCCATGGACACAAGAGAATAATTCTTCAAAAAAACACTATACCGATATATAGCAAAACGCCACCTTGTTGACTTCTAATGAACATCTTTCATCCATAAGTGACCTGCCAAGCACCATTTGAAAACAATGTCAATTATATCATAACTTTTCGAATTCAAGTTCAAAAATATCCAGACAAGTTAAACATTATTTTCTCAATGCAAAATGTAAAACTGCTTCACTTAAAAGGTTCGAACAAGTCAATCACTGCCCTTCCCCTATAAATTTTGATCATTTGTAGTATGTAACACGGTCACCCCTTCTTACCACTATTCCATAAGAACAAGTATTGCTAAGTTAAGAAGGAAAGAAATATTTGATTCCATGCTTCAAAATTAGAGGCAGAAATTTCCACTCCAGTCAAGAGAAGTAATGACCATATTTTGTTGGCTAGAACAAATTAATGTTTGTTTTAGTGTCTGTTTAGTTTAAAGTTTGGTTAAAACTGATTTTGAATCATTAGATATGATTGCAAAGTGTGTCTGCATTAATGTGTGTGTTTTTCATTTGAAAGTTCAAAATAATTTTCTAAGTTCAAAACAAACAGAACCTTAATTCTCATTAATGCCTATTTTTGCTGGCTAGAACAAATTAGTGTTTGTTTTATTTCATCACCCGAGCTGAATGTTGACCAGCACATAGACAACATGAGCATAAAATAGGGGTAACATAAATGAGGATGTTAAGGTGGACGTGTGGTTATACGAAGATAAATAAGATAAGAAAGGAAGATATTCGACAAGAGGTAGCAGTAGTACCGGTGAGTGAAAAGATGAAGGAACATAGATTGAAGCGATTTTGGCACGTAATGAGACGACCCCTAGATGCTCCCGTAAGAACAAGAGTTTGTTACCAAGAGCTTGTCACAAAGAGAGGTAGATTGACAGAAGATGTGTCTTAGGACGGAATGGAGAAAAGCTATAAGCTTAGTGGAAGGTCAGACCCGTTATTATCTCTATGTTCCAGACGGTCCCTCTTTAGTTCTTTTCCTTTTCATTTTTCCCCTCTTTCT
Organism: Glycine tomentella; assembly: GCA_007407185.1. Classification (NCBI taxonomy): domain Eukaryota; kingdom Viridiplantae; phylum Streptophyta; class Magnoliopsida; order Fabales; family Fabaceae; genus Glycine; species Glycine tomentella. The sequence goes on along the minus strand of PYAF01001575.1, from coordinate 358,611 downwards.
TTTACCCTTCTTTTCTTTTGTCTTATTTCCCCTTTTTAATCCCCTCCTTTTTTTTCAACTTCCTTGTATTTATCATTAGGTTCATCTACCACCAATCCCAATTAACTTGGGTTAAAGGTGTGTTGATGTTGATGTTTATTTCATCACCCCTTACTAATTTTCATTTAGTCATAATTATGATTCAATTTTATATTGAGTTTCTTTACCAAACATAAAAGTAGAATGAAACATAAAAATATCATTCCATTCCTGAGCAAACCTAGTAATAGAACAGGAATAGTCATTCCTCTCCCATTCTAATTATGCAAAACCAAATCCATGCATCAAGCATGTCCTACACAGTTTCACATCAACAAAACAACCAAGCAACTTACAAGTTCGGATATCATACAGAGGGAGAAGAGCTTATTCATAATGAATGTCTATGAGAAGCATACCAATACAATCTACGATAATATAAACTTATACACTTGTTCATAGTTGTACAGATATGTATCATAAATTGATGCATGTTTAGATGAGCTTAGTTTAGAAAAATATTCACTTTTTTTCTTTTTGCATCTTCCTGAAAGAGATTCTGAAGAAAAGTGATAGTTTCCCATTTAAAAAGTACTTCCAAACATCCACTTCCACTTCTCACTAGGATGAATTTCCCGTGAACAAATATTTACAATGGCAATTCATAGGATTTCTAGCCTCCACAAAGAATGAATGCACATTGCCAGTTAGAATTTGGAATATTGATACCGCCGCTATCACATATCATAATAATTCCATATTACAATACATTACATAAATAAAGTGAAGTACTCTCCAAATCTAGAAAGGGCAAAGATGATATCAGATAATGGTAAACCACAACAAATCGACAAAACTGGCAGTGCATCTTTGACTAGTTCAATCAAAGTGGCAACAAAAGGGAGCTTTACATGCAAGTATCTCTTGTCATGATAGAATCAATAACAACTCACAAATCTAAATGATAAAATCCAAAACTACCAACAGAATAAAAAATTCCATGCATACTCATGAAAAGACTGCATATCTATTGCTCAATGGAGAACCAAGCAAAAATTAAATAAATATTCCTTTTACAAAAGATTATAGTTTTCACAGGTTTCCACAAGACGAACTACTAAACTAAATGATAAAAACCACAACAATGTTTTCATTTATTTCCAACAACTCACAAGTCTATATGACAAAATCCAATACTACCAGCAGAAAAAAAAAATCATTTACACTGATTAATAAAAAAAATTGGGTATATAGTGCTCAATTAAGAATCAATCAAAAAATAAACAAACATCCCTTTTACAAAAGATTTTGCCTTTCACGAGTCCAACACTTGTTGAGCGCAAGTATGAGTATATTCAGACAAAAAAAAATTAACAGATTAATTTCAACAGAATTACAATCGACAATGCAACTTAAAACCTAAAATAGTGCTATTCAAGCATTCAAGTCGCCAAAATTAGTAAACCCCAGTCCTTCACACTCACAAGACCAGCCAGAGGGGGAAAAAATGAGAACCGCACCAACTTAACCACAGTAAAAAAATTGGAAATTAAAGAAAAAAGCAAAACAGCGAATTGCACATCGAATTTCAAAAACCACATCGAAATCGCATTCAAGTAGCATCCGAAGCATAGAAACCCTAAAAACCGAAAGAAAGGAAAAAAAAGAAACAGTCGTAAAAGAAATTACCAGTAAATATATAAACTATCTGCGGCTGTTCCAGCGGAAGAAGAACTTGAAGCTGCGCAATTAATTCAAGTTAATTAAAAAAAAAACAGGTTTAATAAAAAAAAATCGAGAGAGAGGGGGATAGAATTCGCGATAACCTAATAGTGAGGGCAGAGACAGAGAGAGAGCGAGAGAGAGAGAGAGTTATAGAGAGAGAGAAAGTGATAGAAGGTTTCGTATTATTAAGAGAGAGCATCGAGGGAAAAGAGAGACACACACACCACAACTGGCAGAGAGAGAGGATCAGACGACTGTGGTTTGGTTTCCCCTCCAAACCGTTATTTTCCGCATCGGATCCTAATACAGCTTGGCGCGCGTCCCGGCTCGGCTCGGCTCTCGCACGTGCGAGAATTGTTAATGTTTTGTAGATAGATAGATGGAGATGCGGTTCGTGTTGTTTGTGTTTTGGGATATGTCAACGACAGAATATGAAGAAAGAGGGTGTGTGTTTTTTTCTTTCTTTTAGTAGTATTTTAATTTTAATATATTTATTTGTTTATTATATTATAGGGTGAATTTAATACACAATTCTATTGGGTGGGTGGTGGCTACAATCATTAAAATTAAAAAAAAAAAATTATGGGACGTTGACTTTGATGTCAACGGAACCGAATCTATGATGGCAGGTGTAGATATATATATATATATATATATATATATATATATAATTGAAATAAATTTATATATATTTTGGGATACGATAAGTTGACGGACGCATCCAATTGTATTTTTGGTCTTTGGGGTTGTGGTGGCGTGATTAGTTTTTTTTTTTTTTTTTTGTGGTAAAGTGCTTGTGATTTTGAAAAGGAAAAAGGTGGGGAAAATATTTTTAATATTGTTACGTTATTATGTAATGATGAAATTAGTTTAGTGATTTTTTTAAGTAGTCTTTGAATGGAAGTGGATTTAATATTTGAATTAGATATACGGATACTCATAAAAAATTGATATACCGATTAATATGGAAGTTGATTTAAATATTAGAATTTGATATATCACTTGATTAATAGCTGAAATAACTAAAATATTTGAAAAAATGTAAATTGTGGTCTAAGATAAGTTGAGACCTTTTTTTGCTTAAAATTAGGCCAACTTGAAAATACAGACCCCAATTAAAAGAGATTACTCAAAACTTAATATTTTTTGATGAGGAAAAAGAATCCTTGCTCAAGAAGAAATAAATTACAGATATTTTGTTAAGAAATGTTTTCGGTATAATATTTTTGTGTGAAATTAAAATTTCTCATCATAAGATTGGAGAGATAGAATTAACATTTAAAATGTAAACTTAAATTAATTTATGATACACGTTAAAAAAATACGATACGCTGAATTTACATAGATATTGACAAATTCTTAATTTCAATAACATTAAGCTTTACCGTTAATTTAAATAAGTTTAATCACTTAATTTAAAAAAAAATATTTGCTCCTTATAATTACACAAATTCCCCCTTATATAATCCGTATACTTAAAAACATTCAATTTTAGTCCATACACATATGTAATTTTTAATTGTTGTTATCATGAAAGGGATTAAAATGATCTATAATAAATAAAATGAGTGTTTTTAAATAGAGACTAAAATATACTTTTTTATTTTTATAATCATCATAATTTGTAATGAAACTTCAAGATATTTTTATAAGTTTCATCCCGGTTGAATATGAGACTAATCTTCAGTCCTAAGTTTGTTTAATTACACTTAAACTCTTTCTCCTTTTTTAAGAATGTACAACTATAATTTAAACTATTTTTATTCAACGAAAATATATGCAATTTGGTTATGTAACCATGAAACATTTTCTCCTTTCTAGTGATAAATTGGAGCTAGGAGAGGTAGAGGAGTTATTCTTCTTTTTCACACTAAAGATGCGAATCTTGAAGAAATTATTCTTGAAAACCTTTGTAATTCGGTAAGTATAATTTGTCGGTCTATGTAATGGTTTATTCTTGCATGTTATGTAATTCTAGACTTGAAGTGACTAGTCTTATAATTTGTCTTGAATGTGAAGTTTTCTTGATGGTAAATGAGCTATTGGTTTCTTGATAAAAAATGTTGAGCCAACATTCACAAAATGATGGATGTACTCATTGATTTTCTTAACTTGTCATTCAAATTTACAAAGGTCTCCAACTTGTACTTTAACCAAAGTATGTTATTTTGTTAATTGACTAATTCATGTACGTGGATGGATAGGCAATCTAAGTAGCATATCATTTCTCTTGTAATTTTGGTTAGATATATGCTTTTGTCAGGTCATTGAACCAACTCACATATAACTCATTATTTCTTTTCATTATTTTTTTAAGATAACTTATAAAATTTAGGCTCATAATCCTCCTTAATAACCATGAAAGTGATAATAAAGAAGGGAAAAAAAAAGTGGTTCATTCACCATCCTAACACAAGGATATTATTCTGCTCAAGAGTAAAATAGGTCATTGTGAAGATTAGACCATATTATGAAGATACTTTTCTATTATTTTAATTTTTCTTTCTTCATCTACATTGTGAAGATTTGGTCATCCCATTTAGCTCTTATCATTTATAATAAATGACAAGAACTTAAGGAATGTTCTCATCTTTATTAAGTAGGTTAACAAAGAAAATTAAAATAAAATAAAATAATTAATTCTTTGAGTTGGATCAATAACCTACAAACACAAATAGTCAATCAAATAATGTGACATGCTACTTAGGGTCTTAGATCGCTAGACCAATCATAATCACATGTTAGTCAATCTACACAACAATGCAATTGGGTTGAAGCACATGGTTTTTGTGAATTTTAATCACTAATTGTTATGGGAGAATTAACTAAACAAGGTATCACAATAGCCAAAAAAAAAGTATTAACTCTTGCACAACAAAAAAAAAAAAAGAAAAACCTAATTTCTCATTCAATTGCAAAGAAATATGATATGAAAACAAGTAATAGAGAATACATTCTAATGGGAAATCCAATTGTTATCTAAAATAAGTCCTAGTAGCATAAAATTCCCATTCAAATAAAAGAAACAAATTAAAATAAATCTTAATTAAATTGATCACAAATCCTAATTTGATTTATAAACATTAACTCCAAATCTTATGCAATATTTTCATATTTATTTGCAAATAATAATTATAAATTGAAGTGAATGAGAGTCACTAAAAAGGGTTGAATAATGACACTTGATAATTATAAGCTTTTTTGCATAAACAAAGAAGCTTATGATATTTTTCCTTCAAATGTTTAGCTATTAAGTATGTTAAGAGCAATGAAGTCATTTCTTAAACTTGGATATAAATAGTACATTAAAGTTCACATCAACTTACTATGAGAAGTTGTTTCTCACGACTAGTGTGTAAATCACACATTCTAATGTACTTCAAATTTTGTTTTTCAAATTATCTTTAATGTTATATTGTTGCTTTTGAAGTTTAAAATCATTTGAAAAAACCCTTTTTAAATTTTATTCTGATTAATCTTAATGTTTTAAAATAAGGTTTTTCAACAAATATTGTAAAAACAAGCAACTAACAGAAAATGAGAAGCAAGGAAAGAATACAACACATAAGAAATTTATACTAGTTGACCCACCAACTTAGGCTACATCTAGCTAATCCTTACAACCAATAAGATTTTACACTAAGGAAACACATCAACTACAAGAACATTTTTTTTCTTTAAACCTCTTCAAACTTTCATGGTATTCTTCTTAAGTCTCTACAAGTCACTTCTCAACACAGTATTGTTACCTTTATAGTTTTACATGATAATTGTTATGCATACATAGTCTGTACACTTAAATTACATAGCAATTATCTAATTTCTTCTCTTTTAATGGTTCTTTTGACTTAAAAAGATACAAATTTAGCTTCTTCCAAGTTTTTATCTCGAGAATGCCAAAGTATGTTAACTTACAATGTTTTGTTCTACTTTGTAGAGTTTTGATACATCAATGGAGGGTTGGAAGATGTTGTTGAAGAATGGGAGTAGTGCGCTCAACACGCCATTGCACGCTCAGTGTGAGAAACCAAGCTGGAAGTCAATTGTATTGTATCATGTATGGGATTGAGCGTGCGACTGGAGGCTTAGCGCATGGTCACTTAAGTCAATTGTACTTTGCATGTGCGCTAAGCGCGTATATGCAAGTTTAGCACACAATGATTTTCGAAAAGCATGACTGTGCAACATTTTGAAGAAAATAAAAAGGCTACATTGTGCTTTTTGGAGGGATTTGGCAACAAGGACACTTAGAAAAAGTAAAATACTCACTTTGGAGCCCTTCTTCTTCCATTTCTTTGTGTTCATCTCTTGTTTTTGTGCCTCTCATGACTATGAGAGGCTAAATTCTCTATTGTTGGGACTTAGATACCAAACACTCTTTGATGTAATGATCTTTACTATCCATTTAATGTTATTTTAATATTATTGCTTCTTTTCTAAGTTTATTGTCATTTTTATGGTTTGATCACTCATTCATATGTATGTTATAGGGTTTTAATCATTGGGAAATATTTTTACCCTAAGAACTTGAAGGAGCTTCTAAGTAATCCAAATCTAGGGATAGAGTGGTGTTATTTAGCCTTATTTATGCATCTTTAGTCTTAAAGCAAATTACTTGATTTAGCTCTTAAAGGATTAGGAGTGAAAGTAGGTTATTTAAGCTCTTTTTGCATGAGAAATCATGGTTAGAGTAGTTTAGTTGATGAAAGTAATAGTTGGAATAACTTTAAATGATAAAAAATATCTTTTAACATTGCATCAAGAGTAGTTTTGGTAAGCCAAACACCCAACATTTCCCCAAAAATCTATACCAAATATCAATTTCCACCTCAAAGTGTTTTTTTTTCTTGTTTTTTGCATCTTGTTATACTTTTCAATCCTTTTTTATGGTTGAAGTTTATAATTTTGCATTATCACTCTGAAAGATATACAATTTTAGTCATTTATTCGCTTAAAATTCGGTATATACAAACTTTAAGTACAATCAAAGTCCTTGTAGATTCGACACTTGGTCTTGCCGTTTAAATATAAATTTGACAAATTGATACACTTGCCAAGGAGTTAATATTACTCTAAGCATTATGGCCTCTGAAGGTCAAGATTCTCACCTCTCAAGGTTAGTATTCTCACCTTTACAACTTCTCAACTCATTTTCTAACCTTTACAAGTCCATTCAATCCAAGTATTTTATTACAAGCCTTTTTAGCCTTTACCTAACAACAGCTTTACTGTAGACTCACATAATTATACTTACTACATACTCTAGAAGCACCAATTCCCTTACCATACTTATAGGTTCCCTTTTACATGTTTTATTTGGAAAAACTCTATACAGTCCTTATGAACACTTACTTTATTTAGTTTACACAAATGTAAGAGGCTTACACACACTTTTTAAGATGAACACAAGATTGGCACGAATCCTAGAGTGTTTTATCTAAGGAATACTCTATTTTCAAAAGTTAAAAACTCTTTTTAGAAGCACAAATTCTAATTTTTTCCTTTAAACTATTTTTTTCCTTACAATGAACTCTTAATAAAGGTCTTTATATAGGCCTTTTAGCTAACATTTTGATTGTTAGAAAGTACTCAAACTCATTCAAAGTGTGTATGAGTTGTTCCTTTCCTACAATTATTTGTTTAACTAGTTTACTTGTCTTGTTTTACTGCCTCTGAACTTTTTCTTTGCAATTTTATCTGTTATTCTCTTTTATGTGCAACTTGTACAATTTGAATTTGAATTTGTGATAGTTGGTGTGAGTTGTATTCTTAGTAGTGCATCTCATGACAACTTTTTAATATTGTCATAGGTGTTGCTTTTGAAGATTGTTAACTACAAAATGCTTCTCGAAGTAACTTTTGGAGGTCATGGTGCTTATGTGACAATCTTCAATGCTTTTGGTTGCTTTTTTATTTATTAAAAATTGATTAACTAGGCGAGTTAGTATTTTTGAATAGTTATTGGTATGACTTTGAGCTTATTGCTTCTAGTGTGGGTGTTTATGAATAATGCAAACATATATATCTCATTCCTTGTTCAATCTTACATTTACTGGTGATCCTTCATGTCATGTGTAACTTCTTGTCATATTATCCCTTGACTAGTTCCACCTTTTGATCATGTTTCTAATCATATACAACTTTTGATATTATTGTACTTAAATCTTCTAAATGCATGAAAGATTGACAACACACATTATTTGTTTATTATGAGCTTAGACCAACTTTAATTAAGATAGCTTGTTTCTTTTTTTTTTCTTTCACATTTACATGTTATTAGCTTTCAAAACTAGGATCAAATGATGATGTAGGATCTTTCATAAAGTTTCAATTTATACAAGCCACCTAACCTAAATATCGTTAAACATTAGAAGGCTAGCACACAAAAGTGTGATGTGATCAAAACTAACTAGGCTAATACTACAGACATAAGACACAAACACACAATACATGATTTGTTTGTCTTCTTCTTCATCTTTAGGAATCTTTGTTCTCCCTTTTTTTATTATGAAAAACGTGTGGGCAATTACATGGAAATATTGAAATTGATTTTCTCCCCTTTTTGACATTTTAAAAATAGTTAGACATAAAACAAATATAACGAATAATGAACATAGTGACCACAAGTAGCAAGTCAGAAAGTGAAAACACCAAATATTGATTCATTCCATTGATCAACTCAGCCAATACATATGATATCACACCACTTTAAATGAAACTTAAGTAAAAGACAATTGACATATTCTTATACAAAAGTCACACTAAGTGACCGCAAACTAGATCATCCTTTATCAGTTGGGCATGGTGACTCCCTTAAGGGCGATCATACTATAATGAAAGCCAACAATTTGTCTTCCATCTTCATATCACTAGTACTGAAGTGATCTTTATACTTCTCATTTGGCTTCGAAGAGTCCAAATAGATAGTCATCTACACTATCAATTGATGATCCATAAGCCAACATGTTAATTGTGACAATGCATTATGCAACAATGAAAGACCCATTTAATAGTATCATTTCTTAGTTGGGAATAATCATCATGGTTGGCAAGCTCTCCTACAAATACATAGGAATGCCTGCCTTTGTAGTTGAAACCTTCATCAGAATCGATTTTCAATGTATACTAGACTTGTTGAGAAGTAGTCATTAAATAAGCGGAGGTGTTCTTCTCAATTCTTTTGTATATGAGTTCTTTTACGAACATGTTGTGTAAGACTTGTTTATTTATTAATTAGTGAATAAATGTTTGAATAATTTAACAGGAGAAATTAAATTAAAATTAAAATTCGACATTAATGAACAATTAAAAATATATAATTTACAAAAATAGAGTCTAAAAATTATTTAACAATGTCAAAAAATACACAAGACAATTGACCGACAGTCAAAGGATCAGAAAAAATTAATTATAATTAATTAAATTAAATTATGATTAATTTCATATGATACATATATGTTTGGTTTAATTACTATTTTAATCTTTTAATTTGAGATGTATGTTTTCTTTAGTTCCTAAAATTTAAAAATACATTTTTAGTTCTAAATTTTGACATTTTTTTTTGTTGTTCTTGCATAATAAATTAGTACTTTGTAACAATTTTAATCGTCACAAATTGAATTTTATCACTAAAAATGTTCTATGAAATTTCTTCAAGTTTCTTTTAAAGTATAGTTAAACTTAGATTAAGTTAATCAATTGAATTATTTGATAATTTTTTATTAAATTTTAAATTATTATTATTTTAATTGGATTCATGAAGTTTTAAGAATTCAATTGAAAAAAATAATAATTGAGAAATCCAATTAAAAAAAATTAAATGAATCAAGATCTGCATATTAATTCAAACTTAAACTTAGTGTTGTGAAAATCGATCCGGCCCGGTCGGTCAGACCGGGAACCGGTGCTATACCCGGGATGAGTTGGGATCACACCGGCCATGCATTTGGTCCGATTTTGCCCCGTGAAACACGACCGATTTTATGAAAATCCGGTGACCCGGTCAATTTTTTGAACTGGGACCGGGTTTTGACAGAAAAAAAGGGCGTCATTTTGACAGAATGTACTGATATATATACTCATATCTGGGAAAGAAAAGCTCAAGGTTTGAACTCTAATTCAAATGAAAATACAAAATAATGAAAAAATTAAAGAAAAAATCAATCTCAAGTAGATCAACCTACGATTCCTGCTTGTGACGACGAACTTGGGAATGGAAGAAAGAAAGAGAGCGAGAGAGAGTTTTTTTAATCCTTTGAAGGCTAAAGGATGCGCGGAAGGAAGAGAAGTTAGCCACAACAAGAAGGAAGAAGTTGCACAAGAATGAATGGAAGAATAGGAAGTTGCGCAGGAAATGAACGAAAGAATATATATACTTGGGGGTATTAGGGTTTTTTATTTGAGTCCAGATTATTGCTTTTTGCACCCTTTTTTTATTTTATGTAATTTTCATTTCCTATTTTTTTAATCTAATAAGGTTAGTTATATATATATATATTATATAATTTTAAATTTTTTAATATAGATCAGATCAAATCAAATCAATTAACGACCTACTAATTAGACCAATAATCCATTACCTCGATCGGGTCATCACCAGGATTTATAACACTGTTTAAACTTAAATGTTTTATTAGAGCAAATATGCAAGATGGTAGTAGATAAAATCAACGTTTTAAACCCTTGACAGTTGACAGGCTTCCCCGAGGTTATCCACAAAAATGTGCGATCATCATCATTTCTGGATTTCCCCGAACGTGGCACCATTTCGGCTTCGGTTTCTTCCCCCTCTCACCAACGCAACAAACAACATCCACCGTGTCTTTTAACATCATCGGACCTAAGCCGTTAGAGCAACATAACATAACCAATTCAACCGTGGAACATCGTATCTGTTAAACACACCCTCTTTGTAACCACAATGGTAGTAACTAAGGCATTGTTACTCCCTCCTCATCCACACCCCTTCTGCTCCCTTTCAATTCCCACCAAACTTGGAACCAGACCCTTCTTCACCTTTCACCAAGTACACCCATCAGTGGTGCAACACACGAGAAAACCAAAGAAATATGTGGCTCATGTGTCACTCCATGATGACCCTTTGGTTTCATGCATCATCCACCAACAGCAGCAAAACCCCTATCACCTTGTCTTGCTGGCAGAGAGTGCGGGTTACTCTTTGGCCAGTTATTACACTTCTTTGGGCCTCTTTGTCATCTCTGTGCCTGGACTCTGGTCTCTCATAAAACGTTCTGTCAAATCTAAGGTGATCATTCCCATGTTCATTTCTTAGTTGTTGTTTGAAAATCACTTCATTTTACTTGCCCCACTTTATATTTCATGATTTCCGCTCGAAATTTTGTAACTTTAATTAGTAATAATAAGGAGTGTGATATAGATTGTATTGCTAGCACTACTTGTTTCTGTTTTTGTTTTGATGGTGGCTTTTTCTGTTGCTTTGACTGTTTTGCTAGAAAACACATTCTTTGGAACATGCTCTTTTATTATTAATTGACATTATTAGAAATCAAATAAACCTCAGTCGAGGTGAAAAATTGATTTTTGTGGTGCTAACACAGAACCAAACATACACACCCAACTAAGTTTTAACTAATAATGAAGAATGTGTTAGAGATGGTGTTGTTCTCCTTTTGCTTTTTGTATTGTTCTAGGATTTTTTTTCCTGTTGTTTTGACTATTTTGGTGTGGTTTGGTGGGTGGGGAAATAGATTGTGCAGAAGACGTTTATAGGTGAAGGTGAAAAGAAGGGGCCCAATCAGGTTGCTGGGGAGATTCTATCGTTCTTCACTCGTAACAATTTTGCAGTGACTGACAGAGGGGAGACAATCACGTATGTTACTGTTCCATTCTTGTATTGTGATTGTTCTTGCTTGCTTTAGGGTAGGAATTTAGTTGTTGGAAGAGAATTGAGAAGAAATATTTGAAGTAAAGTAGATAGAAAGAGGTGTGGAATCTATGCTATTTTTTTGAAAATTTCGTCTTAAATAGTAATTTCCTCTCTTCAACCAAACCGCCCCTTAGATTTTTCTCGGTATCTTTCTTTCAATCTATAGTTAGGAAGCAAAATGTATCGTTTAACCCTTCATGAAAAGAAGGGGGAAAATGGACTTTGTGAACCAAAACTCGGAACCACATTTGGAAATTTCAGTGGTTTTCCTGTTATCAAAGCTTCTCACATGAATTAAGTATGCTTATCAGTGTAATTTAAAAGTGAAGCCTCAAATTTGTTTTAGAGAAAGTAAAGCAACCATGTTAGTCCTTAATAATAGAAAGAGTTTAATTTTCTTGCACTAGAGATTTTTAAGTATTATTATTATAAAAGTCAACAAATTTATCATATGACAAATTGTGATTGAGTGGCAGTCTCTTTACTTTCTAATATAATTCAAAGTATGAATCATTTAAGTACTGGATACATTAGTTGTTGAAAAATGAAACTGACATTTGTGGTACTTATTAGAACCTGGCAAAAAATTTGCATTTTGAACATGGTTTGTGTTATCAAAATCTCTCAAAAGACAAATGTGGAGATACAATTCTCCGTTATTTTTTATTCTTGTGAGATTTCCCATATTTTTTTTATATATATATATATATATAATGAGAATACTCACTCGGGGTGCCAAGTCCTTGTCTTCCTCACAAATGCTTCCTTGTGAGCAAGTTAAATGTTAAACCCTATTTATTTTTTCATCACTAATTTAGTTGAAGCTACTAGCTATTTTACCTTGCAGGTTTGAAGGAATGATGGTTCCAAGCAGAGGTCAAGCAGCACTATTAACTTTTTGCACTTGCATCAGCTTGGCAAGTGTTGCACTTGTGCTTACCATAACCGTACCAGATGTTGGCAACAACTGGTTTTGGATCACCCTCTTGAGTCCATTGGCGTAAGTGATCCCACTGAAAATTTATATTACACCACACTTTATTTTCCTTTTCATCGTGGTTATTGTGTTTTTGTTTTGAGGGAGGTTTAGGTGAGAGTTACTATTATTGTCTTGTTATGCTGATACTCAAATACATTGGGATTTAACACAGGGGCCTTTATTATTGGACTCGAGCATCCAGAAAGGAGCAGATTAAAGTGAAAATGATTGTTGGAAATGATGGAAACTTATCAGAGATCATTGTCCAAGGTGATGATCAACAGGTCGAGCAAATGAGGAAGGAACTCAAGTTCAGTGAAAAAGGCATGGTTTATGTTAAAGGCGTCTTTGAAAGATAACCAATTTTCTTCAGGCGGTAGAATCAGAATGCTAAAGAAAATTGAGATCAAATCTATTTTTGTAATTGAGAAAAGATAATGATCAAAATCATATAAAAAATAGATGATTTTATTATGTGTTTGGAAATACTTGTAACCAAAACTATATTAGAAGAAAAAAGAAATTAAAATTTCCATTCCACCAAATTCCCCCCCTTTTCGAAGGGATTGCACAACAACCGGAGGCAGAGGGAAATATACGAGGTACTGGATCCAAATTCACTGCAGCTGGATTTTTCACACATTCACATAATCATTGAAAAGAAATCATTTCTAGATAGGACTAACTTGTATCTCAAAAATTCAAAGACACGATTCAAAATCCGAGTCTTCCAATTTTGGTTTCTATTCATTAACTGCATAAAATGCTTAAAAAAATCCAACTACACTGATTCTAGTTCCCTTTGAAGAAGAGTTGAAGGAACAAAGATAGGCAATTCCTAGATACGAACTTTATAAGCAAAATTTTAAAATGTTTATACATGGTGCAAACTTCAATATTCTTGAAGTCGTCGACAATATGCTAAGTAAAAGTCAGGCGATTATTGATATAAGTCTCGCCAAAGGGTAACAGTTCCAATTTCCAAGTTACATAAACCACTTACTAAACATACCCAACAAGAACTCGAAGGCAAAAGACGTCCGAAAGGCACATTGTAATCCAAATAAATTTTAAAAAAGGAAATTGTAAACTCATCCCGCTTGTATGCAGAACCATTTTTATTTTCAACCAATCATCAACTTGTTTTCTTCCAAGAAGGTGTAAGTAGGAACCTCCAGATTGTATGGTGCTGGCCCCTTCCTAATTCTGCCAGAAATATCATAATGTGATCCATGGCAAGGGCAAAACCATCCCCCAAAGTCACCAGCATTTGGCAATGGAATGCAACCCAAATGTGTGCAAACCCCAATCACAATGAGCCATTCTGGGTCCTTGACTCTATCAGCATCCAGCTGGGGATCGCGAAGAGATCCAACATCAACACTGTTTGCCAGTTTGATATCGTCCTCGGTTCGGCGCCTGATGAACACTGGCTTTCCACGCCACTTAACGGTCACCGTAGTGCCGGGCTCAATGCTGGAGAGATCAACCTCAAGTGAAGCCAGAGCAAGAACATCCTTACTGGCAGACATGCTAAGCACAAACTTGAGGACAAGGAGACGGACCAGAGAGGCATAAGCAAACCTACCACCTGTAAGGACAAAGTAGGCAAATGCCCTCTTGCTTGGGTCACCTGGGGGAAATCTTTCATGGTTGTGCTCATCATAGACAATCTTAGAAGTAGGGTTCTTAACAGCAGTAACAGTTGCAGGAATCTCGGGAATAATGCTGTTTTCTGTTGGGTGAGTCAGGGATTCAGTAGCAAAACCTAGACAAAATCATGTTACATCAATTACTAGAGTTGCTTTAGTTGAACAAAATATAAATCAATTACTGGAGAAAAAGCATGCTTCAACCCAATTAAAGAACCCATTTCCCTAAGAAAAGTACTAGCAACACATTCTCTAGCATGTCTTCTAATACATAGATCCTATGTATTAATTAAACTTTTCTGACAGCTACCAATCATAAGAACCTCATTAAATAAATAGAGGAACCTACACCATTGTGTGATTTCCAATAAATTTTAACTAATAATAAAGCAAACAAAACTTGAGTAGAGATCCTCTCCATTTCTCATAGGAAATGAACATATCCATTTCTATGGGAAATGAACATATCCATTTCTATGGTTTTGTGTGTATAAAGATGATCATGTCTAATTGTTTGATGTAGCAAATTTCCTTTATACACACTAAACCATGAAAATTGAGATGTCCATTTCTTATGAGAAAAGGAGAGGATCTCACCCAAGTCCAAAACTTAGTGTGGTTCTTCACGTTTTGGTGTTGTTTTCTGATCAAAATTGAAGCTTCAGCTGAGTATTCAATGGTGACTTAAAGTTTTGACCTTTTTATTGTGAGTTAGTGAGGTGAAATTCCAATATTAATTGGAAAATAAACTGTAATCTTCATTGGAGAACAGTGCTAAAAACATCTAAGGAACTACATCTAAATATTGACTTAGTGTATCAGAGAGTGCCTTGCTAGCATTTCTTTTTACGAAGACCAGACATAGGCAGAATAAAATCTACAAAACTAAACCCCCAGAGTAAAATAACATGCAAATACTATTTCATACTTTTTTATTAGCACACTACAGATAAGAGAATAATTGCATCATGTTTAGATTTCAATTGGGAGAGCTTAAAAGTACTTCCAAAATAAATATCTTCCTTCTCCATTTTATGCATTGGATAGGAGTTATCCAAATTCAACAAATGAATTGTTTCTCCATCGTTACTGATAATAGCAGAAAAAACAATACATTCAGCAGTGTCAAATAGAAAAAAGAAGAAAGAAAAACAACCACTTGATTCACAGCGTATTCAAGTCACAGAAAAAAGAACGCTATTCATCATTCTGAATCTCTGATTCGAAGATGAACGACGCCGTTCCTTGCCATGTTTTTTTATTATATCACCAATCTCTACATAATCACAGTTTTTTGTACCTCTCTTCTTTCATTGTTTTTTTTATTAGACACAACACACAGAAAACTGCATACACAACAAAAGACATAGCCTGAAACCAAATTTCATAACTAGAAACTTCAACCCTAGACCCTAGTCCATAACTGATCCACAATTTCAGCAATCAAGCTACCAATAATTCAATTTCAAACGATTTAAAAAAGAAAAAAAAAAAAAAAAACCTTCAATGAATTTAAAAGAAGGGGCAAAATGGTAAAAGTGCAACCTCTGAAGGGAAGAAGAAGGTGGGAGGAAGGATCGGATCTGCGGTCATCAACGACGGCGTTTCGAGAGACATATGCGGAAGCGGCGTGGTTGGGCCGCCACGGAGAGGAGGAGGAGAGAGAAGAGAGCCTTCTAGCTGCAACCCTCAACATCTTCTTCTTCCTTCTTCCTTTTTTTATTATTGCAGGAAAAAAAAAACGAATTCTGAGGTAAACAAACTGCGAATTGTAAATGGTGCGTCTTCTGGAGAGAGAAAGAGACGCTTGTCACTTGTGTCTCTAATTTTCACACGTTGGTTGCTACATGGGCCACCAAAATGGGTAGCATTGCTTTTTGGGCCTAGACCTGGGCATTATTGATTTCATATTTTTTGTGGGGAGTTGTTACTCTCATCCTAACAATTGCTATTTTCTCACCATCACGTAGGTGGCTTTTTTTATTATTTCCAAAATGCCCCTTTTGACGGAAACACGATTCTGCTGTGCAAAACATACATCAAAATCATGTTTCTTCAGTTTTTTTCACCCCCAAAGCAATTATGGATGTCATTGTAGGTATTAAAATGTTACTGGACATTCACGATAGTCCAACCTGTATATGTAGATGATGATTGTGTGTGAGAACGATTGTATATAGCTTAAAGACGACAATGATGTGGGAAATATGTTTTTCATATTTTTGGGATTTCCTTTGAAAAAGACAGATTGAGTTATATGCTACATTTGGCAGAGCTACAAAGAAATTCTTGCATAGGTGCATAGATCAAGATCTTGCAATGGTGACATGTAGTTTTAATGAAAATAAATCTATGTAGTAATATTTTTTTTATGAAATCTATGTAGAAGTACTATTATGTTGGTTATTGTTGTTGTTATCATTCTTTATTAATTACTAGGCACATGTTGTTTAAGTAGTTAATCAAGAAAAAAAGCGTAATTTGGTCATAACATTAACATTCACAACACATTTAATCCAAGTTAATTAAAATCAGTGATAGATATACCCAATAATAGATCGAAAATAAGACAAAAAAAGAGAAAGGAAAAGGAAAAAAAGACAAAAGAAAGAAAAAATATGTTAAAAAAGAGAAAGATAAAAGAAGGGAAAAAATAAATTGGTCACCACATAAACTGCAAAATATAAGTTTATACAATAAAAAAAATGTACATACAACATAACAAGTTAAATACATAATAATAATAATAATAATAATAATAATAATAATAAATACAAATGTCAATACATATTTGTAACAAAAATTATTTACAAATTTGTACCCATGAAAGCAACATATATTCGCTAATTTGGTGACAACGATGCATGCTAGCATCACTAAGACTTTATTTGGGAGTTAGGAGTGGAAGAGAAGGAAAGAGATTCAAGGGAAAGGGAGGGGAAGGAAAGAGAGGAAAATGAAGAAAGTTTTTTTCTCCTTGTTTGGAAGTTAAAAATATATTAAGAGAGGAAAATTGAGAGTTAATAAGATGTTAAATGGAAAAATTATATAATTTAAATATAAAAATATATTTTAATATATTTTTGAATTTGTAGTTGGAATAAGATAGTAATTTTAATTATTTTTCCTTCTAAAAATCTCCAAATTAGGAGAACAATAATTTTTAAACTTTAGAAGATTTAAAAGTTTTAAAAATCCTCAAATTCTTCTCCTCAAAAATTAAAACTCTCAAATAAAAAAATATTACCACCTAAATCTTTCCCTTTTCTCTTTTTCCTTTTAAAATCTATCGCCCAAACAAAACATAAACTGTCCATATAGAAAGCACAATGCAACAAACACCATATGCATATCAGTCGCAGCTCTCGAGATCTTGGAATAATGCAAGGTATGAGTCTGACACATAGTGAGGACTTTTTTTTTTTTTGGCAAATATCATACAATTGAGAAAATAAAGAAGATAGCCTCCAAATACCCTACCTCACCTTCCACCACACACAGGTAAGTCTTGCATCGATTATAGCAACAAAAAAAATGCTTTGTTGTAGTTGACTCTAAGTAGCAATCCCATCATCCCGATTCATAGTCACATATAAGTAGGACTTTATAAATATGGGAAGGTGTATGAGATATAACACACCATCTAGGATAGGATGACAATAGGGGATAGTCATCTGCTACTTGCCCAGTTGAATAAATAATTGTCTCGTGCCGTCCTATTACCTGTGCAAGTACCCATTAAGCAGATAATTGCTGGTTTTTTAATAATATCGATATTTAAAAATGTATATAAAGTAATTTATTATATTTTTATTTATTCTAATATTTCCTTTTTATTTTTTATAATATTTATAACTAAAATTATTCAAATATTCTATAGAATTAAAAATATCCATGGATAATTCTTAAAGAAATAAAAAATGAATAATAAAAAAATTATTTTGTAAACTCCAAAAAAAATTATTAAAAAATACTCTCTAAAATATAAACTCAAATAAAAATACATTAAAATATAAGTCTAAATAAAATTATATAAAAAATCTTTAAGTATTTCAATGTTAACTTCTGTTAAAAAATATATATTTTAATAGTAATGGGTACCCTACCATGATGCCTATCCCTACCCAAACTAACAGGTAGTAAAAATACTCATACTTGTTGCTCACAAATACTCATTAAATATTCGCTAGAACATTTTCTTTTTTTGCAATCCCTAACAAGCTAGTGTCTTTATGTTACGGCTTAACAAACGCAGAAATATGGATTTATTTACTATGTCATACTGTGAACATGTTATAGAAACCAACCTTGACCCATCAACATATACCTTAGAACGTCTATACTTGTTAGCATGTCCATAATCCTTGTAGCATTACTGATATAGGCTTCAATGGTGTCTTATTCCATCCTTTTCATAGTCATGGTGCAATATGATTTGCTTAGGATGCCAATGCATAGTGGTCTGCATAACCTCTTTTATAATGGGCCTCGTACTTCAGTGACTACGCTCTATCCGATTGCATCATCCATGAATCTAAAACCTTGTCAACCTTAACGACACCAGCGACAATGAGATCAACAAGAAGTGGCTTGTCATCCTAAGCCAACACGTACAGACACATATCTCCATTGAAGATTTTATAAACTTATTTCAAAAAATATTATTTTAATAAAATACTTGTGTTATTGTTAGTTTAAAATAAAATATTGGTCCTCCTATTTCACTTACTATATCATATCTATTTATATATTTAAAATATGACATAAGTTATACCATTTTCGATGGCTATTCGAAAATTTGTTCTAAGTGAAATAGGTATTTAATAGCTATACAACAAAAAAATGTTATTATCTAATGACTGAAACTATTTCGGTCGTTGGTTCATACATAATTAATTATGTCAATGACAAGCCAAAGTTCGTGCCTCAGTCAAATAAAACATCGGCCACAAAATCAGTTGCTATAATTTTTTTAATTTGATTTTGAAATTTAAACCACCTCGCTACTCAATTAGCGACTGTGCTGCCACTGACTGTTTCGGTCACAAATATGATCGCTGTCTTTTACAAATGACAAAGATTTCTAAGTGTTTGTCACCAAGATTATTCAGTCGCTAATGTCTCGCTAATCCTCATTTTTCTAATAGTGATATAACTCTCAATCTTAATTGATAATCATGTAACAACTTGCGTTAGCCCTGAATTTTATCTTTGAAATGTATGAGTGGGTTATGCCATCGGTTTCCCATTGTTTTTACTTGGTCAAAACACTTGTTTTCTCTACAATAGCTTAAATATTTGAGTTTCCATTAATTAACAACCTTAGAGGAAAAATATAATTTTTTTTTCACATTCAAGAAAACCCCCTTTGAGGTCACCAGTTGAATTCACTTGCATCAGCTAACAGGTTTCCTGAACCAATGAGTTTCTTGACTGATATGTCCCTTAGTTACCTAGCTTCTAAACTGAAGTCTCTCTATTAGCCAAACAATTAGCTTCCAAACTCATCTCAACTCATTCTGCTTCAACGAACTACTTTTCAACTATTAATTATGGCTCAATAGTCATTTCTCAACTATTAACTTAATTATCACTATTACATTTATCTTAACAATTTTTTGGTGTTAATAGCAAAACAATAAAAGTTCTCTACTATTTTCACGTATTTTTGCAACAAAATATTAAATAAAATAGAACAAACTTAAAAGAGGTATAATGAAAATACTTTTAGCAACACTATAATACATTTTTGTTTTGTTCTTGCTTAAAAGGTATTGCTATTTCACCCTTTTTTTTAAAAAAAAAAATTAACCTAGATATTATAGAGATTTTTCTCTAGGAACCATTATAATAGGTTTCTTTTTTTATTTTCTTTTTCATCCTAAAAACTACCTTTAATATTGTGGATATCTATTGTAATGGTTTTGATGACAATGATTCTATAAGCACCATGAAAAGTATCCATACCTAGTCGCACAGCTAGTCAAAGTAACCAGTATAGTATGTGCGTTTTAAAAGGTCAATTTTAACGTGGTCACTCTTTTTTTTTTCATGTTTGAAAAAAATGTGTTTAAAATAATAACTCTGGAATCTTATTTTAGAAGGAATTCTAATTAGCAATCAATTATAGAATTATGTTAGAAATTACATAACTTTTTATAATATAAAATATTAGTTATATATCTTAATTAATCCCGACATATCATAAACCCTAAACATCAAATAAAATAGAATAAAAATTATCATGCTAAAAAAATTCACCTCATTATAATTAAATAAAAATTACAACAGGACATATATATTTTAGTTTTGTTCTAGTTTTTATTTAATTAAATAAAAAAACAGAACAACACATAAATATAAAGTAAATGAGTAGCATCGTCGGACTCAAATTTTTTTATAAATATAAAAAATGTAAAAAATGATTTCATTATAAATATTGTAAATCAAATTTTCTAATAGAAATAATTATTAATAAATTTAATAAATATTCAACACCAATAAACAAATAAAGCAAATATATTTAACATGCAATAATGAAAAGAAGATGAAAAAGTTGGTAGAGGTACTCTACATTGGAGAACGGTGCATGAAACTGGACGAGACAGAGAATAATAGCCGCAAAGGTTGACGTATTGGATGACGCAGCCGAAAGCATATAATAATTATCATTTTCAGCAATCAAGTGATTCACAATTAGGGTATCGTGTTGTGTTATTTATTTATGTATGACATATCTTATGTCACCTAACGGCATCTTATCCCACGCATGCATATGGCAAAACTTCAAACACTTTTTTCAGTGCTTCAACGTGCTACGAAGCTTCAATCTTCCCTTCAATCTCTCCTTGGTCGGCACCTGTTTTTGTTTGTACTCATCTTATTTTCATTATTTCGAAACAAATTTGAATTCCTTCTCTTATGTATTTTTTTCTTTTTTTTAAAAAATTAAATCATACCTACTTTCACTGAAAATAATCTTACTCAATTTAGGAGAAATTACTATAAGTTTTGTCTTTAAAAATGCCATTAAGTGTACTGTGTACATAATAAGAAATTCAAGTCATTAATAGTTAACAGTTATTATAGAGGAAGCAACAATATATATAATCATTATTTTTTTTAAAATGTACAAACAAAAGACTTTATCTCTGAAATTATAAATTTGCTTTATTATCTTTTTAATTATCTCAAAAGTAAAGTATAATTTTTTCATTCTGTATTTAACCTTAAACATTTACTTTTACCTCTTGTAACAAAAAAAAAACGCAAAAAATATTTAGATAGGTTACGGTGTATTTGATTAATATTGTTTTTGGAAAGATAACTTGAAACTGAAAAGGTTATAGAAAAACGTTTATCGTCATTTTTTTTTAATTAGCTAGGGTGAACGTCAATCTTGACTATCGGAGTTTCTTCTCATTAATATATATGATTTCGTTTTGTTTGCATAAACCTGGACCCAGTCATAAATTAGTCTTTAACATAAATAAATATTATTAAAAAATGAGGAAGAATCGTGTAAGAGTTTACACTTTTATATTATTTATAAATATATAAATTACGATTTTTAATAATTTAAATGTTAAATTATAATGACCTATTAGTTACTTATTTATAATAAATATTATAAAATCATAATAATAATGATAAGAAAAGTATAATTAAATAAATAGCATTTTTTATATTTCAAAGTATATGAAATATTGTTAGCTTTTTGGGTATATGTACTCAAACTATATTATTCTGTTGGGTGTATAATAAAATAATTACAATTTTTTTGTACCTTTCAAAGTGTTTGTAATCAAACTATTTCAAATCCTGTTCTATTTAAAACCCACTATAATCGAAATATAACATTGACTCAAAATTAGTTTATTTTCTCTTTGAAACCCTAACTTTACATATATTATTCAAATTCATTCAAATATGAACAAAATTCTTTATTTGTGAACCTTTAAAAAAAGTTCTATCAAAAATATATATTAAACTTCAATTGTTTGAATAGAAAATTAAGATATGAAGGTTTTATGTAGAGAGAAAGTTATAGATATTGTTGATTGTAAGAAAATCAATATAAAAATACTAGGAGATAAATTAAAGTAAAATTTATTAAAAGGCTAAAATTGTACATTTATCATAGTAAGAATTATAAGAATTATAGTTGTGAAATCCTGTCCGGTCATTGACCCGATCGAGGTAGTCGGTCAGTAGTCCAATCGATGGATCAGTAAATGGTCCGATTTGATCCGGTATATATTACAAATTCAAAATTATAAATGCATCTATTATAAATAAGTATATAACTAACATTATTTAATTAAGAAAAATCTATTCATACTTCAAAATCTAAATTCTTTTAAAAAAATCCAATTTTTTTCATTTATTTT
This sequence comes from Glycine tomentella, assembly GCA_007407185.1. Classification (NCBI taxonomy): domain Eukaryota; kingdom Viridiplantae; phylum Streptophyta; class Magnoliopsida; order Fabales; family Fabaceae; genus Glycine; species Glycine tomentella. The sequence continues at coordinate 335,940 of PYAF01001575.1, read as the reverse complement.
TTTAAAAAATGAAAACACGACGGATCGGACCGGTTCAACCAAAAACTCAATGGGATTTGACCGGATTAATCCGGGCCAACCCAAGTTTGTTGCATTTCCGATCCAATTTGGCCACCGATTCTAGTTCGGATCGATTTTTACAACAGTGATAAGAACTAATATATAATTAAATAAGTTTGTTAAATGTCTCGTGCCATTGTCAAGAGTCATGTTTCATATAGCAAAAAATAATGTTAATCTGGATTAATTGACATTCAAATAATTAATTAAAAATAAGGAGATTTAACTGAGTTAGTTTAACAATATATATCTTTTTTATACCTTTTTTTTATACCGGAGTTCAATTTCCGTGGTTAAAAATAACTGACTAATAATATCTTGTTATTAATTTATCATATGATACAAAATATTAATAATTAAATTATTGACTTTTAACTTTTAAGACAATAAAAGGTACTAGTATAAAAAAAGATAAGGAAAGGTAATTTGTCGTAACTTCAACCAATTTATATTTTTATTTGAGAATACAATCTTATTATACATAATAATTTATATATTGGAATATGTATACCATCGCCAGGGTATTCTAATAATTATTTCTTTTACTATAATTTACGTTTGAGTAACTGACATAAATAATGATATAGTGTATGATTAGGTATCTGTCTCTGGAGCTAGCTCAAAATAGCATTTCCAAAAAGATGGAGAGAGTATTTTTCTGTTGGATTGGTCTATAGACACAGACCGTCACATTAATTCAAACATGTCCATAATAACTTACCATTTAATTTTTTTTACTAAATTAGTTTTAAGTATATTATAGTAACTTACTATTTAAGTTTTTTTTTTTTTTTTTATAAATTAAAACTCATTTCTCTCTCTTCTCTCATTTATTTCTCTCATTATTTGTGTCTTCTCTCTCCTCTCTAATTGTCTTACATTCTATTTTGATTCTGTCTTAGCTTCCCAAATTTCTTAATTCTTTTTTCTTACTCTTGCATAAACTATTCTTCTTCCTCACTGATCAAAAACTACTATTCTTCCTCTGCACAAACATTATACTACCATCTCAACAACACATGTCAACCTTAACAGGATCTTCGATCTTCTCTACACACTTTTTTCACAAAATAAAAATGATAATATTATAAAATCTTTTCTCAATCAGTAAATTACCGTTATATATTACTTGAATTGTTGTTTCTAAATTACCTTCCTAATTATACACAACACAATTTTTTTTTTGTCTTTTAAAGAAAAAAACTCTTACTGACTTTCAAAGATGGTTTTGTTTGTTTGAACATTTGTAAGAACGTGACCTTCCATTGCCAATCAAAACAGAACGTGAGAGAGTAGAGAGGATTAATGGGAGAAATAAATGAGAGAAGGGAAAGAAATGAGTTTATTTTTTCATAAAAAAACAAAACTTAAATGGTAAGTTACTATAATATTCTTAAAATTAATTTAGTAAAACAAAGAAACAATATATATATATATATATATATATATATATATATATATAAACACTACATGTCTCATATATAATTGTATCAGTTGTCTTGAAAAGAAAATATAAGTGACATATTTGTGTATAGAGAATTTCTGATATTTATTTATTTATAAACTTTTTTAATAATTAGGTTAAAGATATAAAGAAAAAATATATTATAACAACGGAATAATTCTTGTGCATACCTAGTTGAAGATCCTTTTTATGCCATGCCGAAAAATAATTCATCGTGGAAAAAAGATTTGTTAGGCGGTCATGTCCTCTCGATTATTGGTCTACGATAATTTGTTTGGTATACTACATATATTCTGCAATAATTAAACCCTAACTTCGGGAATTAAATTAAGCTTAAGACATTAAGGGAGGCTCTAAGAGTAATTATATTGATAATTTTGATGCCTCTTTCTCGTTTTGAGTTTTTTCTTTCTAAAGTATAAGAGTAGGGATTAATATTGAATGTTCATCCATCTTTTTTCTTTTCTTTTAATATTATATTATTATAAAAAATAATTTGTGTTGGTCGGTTAAACCTTAAGTTTGGTTTATTTTTGTCGTCCCTCTAAAGGGAGATTTTGATTTTCCTTTTTCAACGTGTTAGGGGGATTGAATGACATTATAAAATTTGTTATATTATTTTTTTATCAGACTTTTTTCACATTATTTTTTTGTCAGATTTTTAAAGGGAGATTTTGATCTTTGCCGGAGTATTAATGTTTGTTATTTGTTAAGGGACAACTTCGCTCTTTACCAATGTTGCTAGATCTATTCTCATACTCTATCATTGGCAAAAGAACCAAAATAATACAAATTAAATAAAAAATTACCAATTTGGTGCAACTTTCAAACTATTTACAAATCTGGGGCAACTGGTCACGCCCAGAACTGGG